>PVHY01018501.1:0-29047 GCA_004024945.1 Uropsilus gracilis
ATCGCCCCCCTTCCCTACCACCAGTAATCAGACCACGAACGTATCAGAGGAGGAACCCGAGCAGGGGGTGTGCGCACCCCGGCTTCCCTAGCGCCTTCCCGGAATCTCCTCCAAGATACTGCGCCCACAGCGGGAGAGCCCGGGACTGGAGTGTCTCCACCCACCTCGCCCCCACGCTCCCCTGCGCCACAGCAGGTACTCCTGAGCCGCTGACAGGTCGGGCCGGACTGACTCCCGGAGGGGGTTAGGGGGACCATGAAAGTCCCAAAGCCGCCGCCAGCTTGACATGCCGCGTCTCCCACCCGTTCCCGCTGTAGGCAAGTCTGCCAACACACGCCCTCGCCCGCCAGACACAGGGGCAGCGGGCACCTCCGGGACCCCCGGGCGGCCGTACACTACTATGCGTCCGTCTCTCGGTGGCGCCGGGACTCACCGCCATGGCCAGCCCTGGGGCGGGAACCCAAGTTGCGTCCGCTCGCTCTGGTCTCCGGGCTCGGAGTCCGTCCGTCCGCCGCCGGCGATCGCGACCGGGGCCGGGGCCGGGGCCGGGGCCGCGCGGTCACGTGACCCGGCGAGCAAGCGCGCGCGGGCGCCTGGGAGTTGTGGTTCCCACGGCGCGAACGACTCCCGGCGGCCTCGCGTGATCCGCCTGCGCGCGCTCACCTCGGAGCCTCGCGTACCCCACCGGCCAGCCGGGGCGCGACCGCGTGCCTTCCCCGTGGTCCTTTCCTCTTTTACACTGGTCTTCTCAATTATCATAAAAATGTTTATTGCTCCTTGTAATAAGTCATGCGAAGCTTATTAACACATTGAGCTGAAAATGGGAAAGTCCATGCTCTGGATGGACAACAGCAATAAACTACATAAGTTATGCCCCAGGTTTTTTTTTTCCCCATGCATTGCCAAAACCAATACGATGTCATTTTAATTTGTCTTTGATTTATGAGGGTGATGACTTGCGTTTTACTCACAGGAATTTTGATTGTGTTGTCCATTTCATTCATCTACTTTTTGATTGGGAGACTTTCCAGCGGATAAGGTACTTTCAACAGTATTTAATTTTAAGACATATTTCGTGGCCCCCCTGCAAGTGGTCCTATGAAGAAAGGGCTCTGCCCTGAGCAGACCCTGAACCTGAGTGACAAGAGTTCAAAATCCTAAGCTAGCAAGTCTTGGCTGTGGGCCCTCAGGAAAATAGCTTTACATTTCTGAGATTTTCTTAATCGGTAAAATGAAAAAATAGGGCTATAACATAGGGGTCTTAAGGCTTACCTGATGTGTGCTAAATTTTCAGCATAGACTCAGGCAGTGGAAGTTTATTCAGTAAATGACTGCTCCTTGTCATTGTGAGCAAATATTTCCGTTGTGGAAAAGGAAGTCAGCTGCAAAATTAAAGCCTTGCTTTAGGGTCACAGGGCTTCTAAGAGCCTCCACCTGAAAGACGGTGTGGGAGGTTGAGGTTGAGGGGGTGGAGGGTGTAACAGGAATGGTGGTGGTGGGGGCAACCTCAGAAGAGGGATATGGGCACAGGCATCTGAGGAGGTCTGAGAGGGAGAGCAGATTGGCGGCTGGAATGTGCTGGGTGGTGGAGGAAGCCGTGGGACTAGGGCTGCATGGTGTTTTTGAAGCATCCTGAGTTTTAAGAGCTTGAAAGATTTGGTGACCTGGGTGTAATATTCCAGTCTCACTCAGGAAGCAGGGGTGAGAAGATTGATCTTCACACAAACAGGCCCCTGTAGATCCACCTGTTCCCCTTGCCCATTCCCAAAGGATTTGCAATCTGTTTTTATTGGCCTGGTCACCATTAGATGACATTTACATTTAGTTTTAACTTCCTCATGTGTGTTTTGAGCCCTTATTCCTAACGTTATAAAATGTCCCCTTTCGAAGCTACCCGTGGACACCCCCATCCCATTCCTTCAGTTGCCGAGGCAGGGAACTGGGTGCAGACCACAATCCCAGCTCCGAAGATCACACACCATGGTTGGCCAAGTGATGTCAGATGGTGAGATTCCAGGTTCTGAGTTTTGAGAACCCATGGACTCTTCTTCCCAAGGAACAAGAGTCCATCCTGGCCCTTGTCACACACCCAGGAGCCCCTGGACAGAACCTTCAGTCAGGAAATGGGGTGCTGCGTCATTTGTTGCAAAGATGGATCAGGTCGGGGCCCCTTTGCCTTGAGCACTCAGCTTATCCCCTGGGTAGTTGGCCAAGGGGAAATCCAAACAGTCACTTCTCCTCTTGTGGGCTCAGGAGAGGAAGCTGAGGTTTCAGACCTCATGCACAAAACGTTATTGCTGCAGAATACCGGGCCCTGGTGCACTGATAAGATAGTGTGACCCCCGAGGACACCAGTGCCCCTCTCTAGGCCCCTTTGAGGGGTGGAATGGATGACCTCCAACTGCCTCTTCACCGGCCAGTGAGCTTCGGTTTTGAGCTTGGAGCTGAGCCCTTCATGGCTTGGACTTTTTGCAGGTTTGCTAGTGTAGCTCCATGTAGCTGACTCCCTATTCTCACTCACACCTCCTGTTCTCAGCACCCCCTTTTCCTGACTGAGAGGTCTGTCCAGGGGCTCCTAGGTGTGACAAAGACCAGGACAGACTGTTGTTAATTTAGGCCGGTAGTATCTGTGTATATGCATGCTGGGGTGGCCTAGAGAGGGGCTCCACTTCAAGGCGGGTCAGAGTAGAGAGACAGGGTTGATACGTTGTATGTTTTGTGTGTGGTAGGTCTGTGGCAGGGTGAGATGGTGTACTTTGAGCTGGTAAGGTCAGAGAAATCTCAGGCCTTGAACAACCTGAAAGCCATGTTTAAAGGACTCTTTCTGGGACAAAGAAGAACCAGTCTTCAGTTGTTTTCCCCTCTGTGTTTTCCCTTTTCTCAAGTGACTCTACCAGTGAGGCCTGCCCCGATGGGTCCTATTTAAAGCCGCAACCTTTTGGGGTCTCTTGTGTTGCTCACTTTCCTTCACTTCAGATCTCCTTGCACCACACCATTCATCTGGTTTTTCACCGTTTCTTCCCCCACTCAAGCGAAGTCCAGTGAAAACAGGAATTCTAGTTTTGTTCAGGAAGGCATCCTCCACCCTTAAAACTACATATCGCAAAGCAGACTCTCAGTAAACACATGCTGAAAAATGACTGAATCCCAGCAGGAAGACACTCTGTGCTTCTGCTGCAAACGAAGGAAGTGACAGCAAAAGCAGCAGCCTTTGAACCTTGATGGTTGTTTTCCCTGAGACTTGAGGCAGGTTTGGGATGGTTTGCAGGAGAAGTGAGAAATGATTTTTGGAGAAGCACAAACAAAGGGGTCAGAGAGTCCTTCCCCCACATCAAGTTCTACCTCAGCATAGAGGAGGGAGTGAGGACTGAGGGCCCTTGAGCACAGGACCTGCCACACTTTCAGTCAAGTCACCAGATAAGACCCCAGGAGGCAGAGTGAGGCCACATACTTCCTGAGACAAAGTCACAGCGTCCTGCAGATTGTTTGCCAGCATGTGGGTGGACTTAGCCTACACTTAAAACCCTGCATTTAGCTGTACACTTGCAAATAAGGTAAATGTTATGTCCTTCCCAACTGAGCCTTCAGATGACAGGCTTCCGTTCTCCGATGACTACAAGAGAGACTCCAAGACCGGTCTCATCAGTCCTGCATGAATTGCTGTAGAAAGGTTGTTCTATCTCCCCAAAACCTTTCAGTTTGTACCAATTATCTTAATCCCCCATTCCCTGGACCTCTGACTCAGCTGTTACTGGAAAACCCCACTGGTCATACCTTCCCCATCCCACTTGGCCAAACTACCCCATTCCAGGTCCAGAGGGGAAAATGTATAAAAGGACACTGCACTAGCCCAAGCATACGATTTCTTGTCTGTGCATTGCCTCTGATAGGTTCTTTCTCTAATAAAGAACCTGCTTCTCTTCACCAGCCTCCTCCTTCCTTTGTCGAATGCTTAATTCCTAACACCTGTCTCACAAGAACTTGAACAAAAAAAAAAAAACAACAAATGGTGGTTTTAAATTGCCAAGTTTGGGGATAAAAAAACAATAAGAGAACAGGAACATTTACAATTTAGTTGAGTTCTTCACCTCCCTGGTATATTCTGTGGAGGTAAAGTGAAGCTGGGACTGGGGAGTGTCCTTTATATTTTTCTTTTCTGAGATTTTCTTCAAATTGCTTATGAAGGTATCCTGCTTTGAGGGGTTTTGAGATAGCTCAGGGAGAGACAGGAACTAAAAGACAAGTGAAATAAGCAAAGGAAAGACAATAAGCAGAGAAGCAAGCAATGAGGTTGCGTACAAAAGCTTTCAGGGATCGTAAGGCTAACATCAACCTCACCAGCAGCTGTAACAGGTCTTGGGGGTGGGGCTACCAGGCCCTCTGGGGTGGCATGTGAGAATGGGCTAGGAGGAGTCACTTGTGGGCCATTTATTATCTCCAGGCCTAGGACTTAACTCCTTTGAAGGCTCTAGAGTCCTCTAGCTTGGGCTCTGGGCTCTGTTCTTCCTGGGGTGATAGGCAGAGCCTGAGTCCCATCCCGCCAGAGACAGCCCTCTGCCCAGCTCTGCCACCAGAACCAGGAGGTTGCCCTTTGCTCCCCAACATGACCTCATCAAGGTCAGGAAGCACCCACAGACAGCTTCTTCAGGTTCTCGTGGCCTTTCCTCAGTTCAGGAATCCAGGATTGTGTTGGCTTTCTTTCCTCCTAGGGTTTTTCCCCAGACTGCACCCCCTTCCCCAGGATTCTGCATTCCCCACATTCCAGAAGAAAAAACCCCCAAGGAAAACAGGACACACTGCCTCTGGACGTCTTACCCTCCTCAAGACTGACGCTGCTGTGAAGGAGGGCCAGTGAGACGGTATTAATTTTCTGTGGCTGCCATAACAAATCACCACACATTTGGTGACTCCAAGCAACACATCTGTTCTGTCACACATCTACTAGTCAGAAGTCTGAAATCACTCAATGGGATGAAGTCTCCCAGCAGCTTCAGTGGAGAATTCCTTTCTGCCATTTCTGGCTTCTAGGGTTATGTTCCCCCTGTTCCTCAGCTTGGGTTTTTTTCCCCCTCTATTTTCAGGGCCACAGTGGAACAGCCTCAATTCTCCCCTCAGGTCTCACACTTGTGAGACCTTCATTCTTCTGCTTCTCTCATTGAAGGTTACTTGCAACCACATTTTAAGATAATTCAGCTAGTCTGTGTTAATCTTCCCTTTTCAAGACTCTTAATTTTGTGGCCCACACAAAGTTCCCCTTGTTCTAAAAGGCAACATTCACAGGTTCCAGGAATTAAGACCCGGATGTATTTCAGGACTGTTCTTCAGACCATCACAGGGGCCCTCAGCATTGACGACTTCCCAGCCTTTCCAGAAGGGCCTTGAGCCAGACTGGAACCCGATGAAAAAGAAAGGTGTTTTACAATCACCCCAGTGCATGTAGGTTCATCTTTGGTTCTTGTAGATGAAAAGAAAATTTTGTAACCTCAGGTAGACTTTACTCTACAGGCCTCTAATCTGAAATGAGACAGGCCGACAGACCAGCCAGAGAGACAGCAATAGAAGCCCTCCTGGGCTGACCTCAGAGTGGGGCTGACCTCAGAGTGACGCTGCCCTTTTATCCTTACCCCTAGCACACGTGCCTGCATTTACACATGTGCAGGCCCCAGAGTCCAGGTGTCCATAATCACAGGTGTGCAAAGCCACAGGTAGTGGTCATAGAGACTAATGGTAGGAGGGGTGAAAAGTCTGATTTACTCATTTACCTTATAGGACAGTTTGCTCTAGTCTCACCAGGAAGGGAAGTTCTGCATAGCCCCAGCCTTCCTGAAGCAGCAGTGAGGAGAGCAACACCTCTAACACCTCTCGGAGTTCTTTGGCCCAGCCCCCCTTACTCCCCAGACTTCATAGATTCCAGCTTGGGCATTTTGGCAGGTACCTCCACATCGGCCACAATATGGCTGAAGGGCCAGTCAAAGCTGTGTGGAGCTCTGAAAGCCAGTCCCTCAGAGTCCCCCTTATTTGTTAAATGCTAAAAGTTCAGAAAGCCAGAGATCACCATATCCCATCCAGAGGATGACTGTTAGGCTTTGGAGAAAGGAAGAAGAGACCAAAGACTAGTAGAGAAACAGGCTTTTTATTGGGGAAAAAAGCCTGGGCGGGCATCTCACACAGCCAAGAGCAGGAGCAGGGAGAGCAGCTCCTTGGCTGCCTGGCTGTGTCCTTTTATCTGGTCCCAGAGTGGGGCTCTGATCGGTTGGGATGGGTCTGGTGGGCTGGGGGATTTGGTCAGGTCTGTGATGTTTTCTTGAGAGCTCATCAGTTTCCCTCTGGCCAAATGTAGTCAGGTGACCTGGGGCTGGTGGGTTGTTCTGATATTGTCTGAGTCGATGACTCACAGAATGGGGTTGAGGTGATGGGTCCAATCCAGAAGGAATTTGGGAGAGAGCTCATCCTTTCAATAACAAATGCAGCAGATTCACAGGTGCTGTTTTTAAATGGTGGTAAAATGCATGTAACAAAAACTGCCACCTTAACCATTTTAAGTGTGGGTACGTTCACATTGTTGTGCAACTGATTTCCAGTACTTTTTCATCTTGCAAAACCAAATGAAACTCTACCCATTGAACCGAAGTCCCCATCCCCCTGCCGACACCTAGACACCCTCGTGGTTCTTTCTGTTTCTGTGAGTTTGTCTGCCCTGAAGTTCCTCCTAGCTATGGAATTGCACAGTACTTGTCTTGTGTGGCAGGCTTATTTCACGCAGCATGGCATCCTTATGATTTCATCCAAGCATCACAATTTCCCTCCCTTTGAAGACTGCATGGTATTCCATTGGCTGGTAGTACTCCCTCCCCCCGGAACATGGACCTGTCTTTTGGCTGTCGTTCATGTGGTGCTTCGAAGTGACTGTACACAGAATGCTTTGTAAAGGTAATTGCACATCCAGCCTTTTTTTTTTTGAGACTAGGTCTCACTATTTTTGCCCATGGAACGGCAGGTTCACGTTGCCCGGGGTATCACGGACTCAAGCAATCTCCAGCCTCAGCTTCCCAGGTAGCTGGGATTACAGGCTCGTACCACCATGCCCAGCTATTTTTTGGGACTAGGTCTCGCTGTGTTGCCCCGAGTGGGACTCGAACGGTGATCCCTAGCCCCAGCCGCTTCATAGGCTGAAGCTTACAGGCACGAGTCACCATGCCTGGCTTCATCCAGCATCTTGACCACCTCTCCAACTGACAGGTCTTATGGAAAGAACTGGCCACCTCCCTCCCATGATCCCCTTTCCCTCCCCACACACCTAATGCAGGTTCCTGATTAGGTGCTGCATCTTGACTTCAGATGTCCCTGAAAATCTCCACCTGACCCTGATTGTACATTATTTCCTAAGCTTAGGAGAAGGTTAGACCAAGCAGGTTTCAGCTCCTCTGTGGAAATATTCCTCTACAGTAGTTTTTTCTCCCTTTGGTAAGAAAGAAACTGATTCTCATTCCATATCACCTTAAGACAGGCCAAACTGGCATCACTTGTTAAGCTCACTTATTTATTTGCTGTGTATGTTTTGGCCCTCAATATATCCTGAATCAATCACCTGATCTTGGAGGAAGAACCCAACTGAGGAAACGTTCTGACTTGTTTACTGCATCTCTTGGCTGGTGGTCAAGTATTCATTTGAAACAGATGCGATTGCTGACATTTGACCGTGTGACCAAATCCAAGTGGCGTTTTCCTATGGGTCAATCAGTGCCAAGGTGTGATCTTAGTTGGCTTCTCTTTCTAGTATCTGGGACTTGAGGGGGAAGGAACAGCTACAAACCAACTGCCCAGGGGACAAATAGCCTTGGGGAGCAGCTATTTTTTTGCACTAACAGTAAAAGCTTTTTTTCTGGTGGATGGTGAGGACCTATAAGAGGTTGAGTTGGTTACTTCTGGGGCAGCAGTGGTTAAAGGCTCCAGGTACTCAAGAGGTCAACACCTTTGAGTAGCCCCATTCCCTTGGTTCTCTCTGGCTAGGTGAGATGGGGCGCCACTAGCTAACCAGTGGCTCAGGAGGAGTTCCTTTGGATCAAGTGTTTGAATAGCCCCCATCCTAAAAGATGATGCCCAGACCTCAACTTTGCAGCTTCTTCTCAGGACCTGAGGCCTGGGCTGTGGGCGCCATCTTTATCTTTCATTTTGGTTGATATTTCCCACACAGGAGCGCCTTTTTTTCTTTTTTCTTTTTTCTTTTTTCTTTTCTTTTCTTCTTCTTTCTTTCTTTCTTTTTTTTAGACTAGGTCTCGCGATGTTACCCAAGGCAGTCCCAATCCCGCAGACTCAAGCAATCCCCAGCCTCAGCCTCCCAGGTAGCTGGAATTACAGGCACCTGCCACTGCTCCCGGCTGCTTTTTTCCAGACCGAGTGTCGCTGTATTGCCCAGGGTAGTCTCGAACCCACAAACTCAAGTGATCCCAGGCCTCTTGCCTCCCAGTGCTTGTATTACAGGCACGCACCACCATGCTGGGCTTTTTTTTTTTTTTACTTTTTCGTTCAAGTGCTTCTTTTTAAAGTGACTAGTATTCACAAATACTTCATCTAGCCACATGAAGTATATAAATATGGCAGTCAGCATGGGTTTAGCCCACAAATGTCACATCACAACAGTAACTTGGGCATATCTGAATGGATAATCAGCAGTTGATATTGATTTGAGCCCTATCAAGTTTGGGCCCGATACTGCTGGATAAAGCCTCACAGAGCTGTGAAGACATAGAGCGCCAGGCTTCTCTTCAGAATACCCGCCCCCCCCCCCGAGATGTCCCTTTATGGGACATCATTCATGACTGGCTGGGATGCGTCAGTATAGCTTATGGATGAGGGACTGTACTCTGAAGGAGGGTGCGTGTTTGTGAGAGATTATGCAGGTGTACAACTGAGCATGGGCACGGTAGCTTTATGATTCTGTACTTGTATGTCAGAGTGACTGGTGAGTGTCTCTGTGAGCTGTGAATTGTCACTGTGGGTATATGCTGGGATGGTGTATGTGTGTGAGAGTAAATGTGGAGGTCTATGTGAGCATGGCACTTCAAATACAAGGGAAATAGTGGAATGGGTGGATGCTCACTCTCAGCCATGAGAAAGCCCCCAGGAGACAAATCTGGGACAGGAATGCTGCAGGCTTAACCAAGAATTCACACCCTCTGTCCCCCACTAAGCCACCCCCAGGACTGGCATTGCTTCTGGCGGGAACTGGGTTTGATGGCTGACTTCATGTGCCATTCTAGATCCACGTCAATCTGTCTGGGTCCCTCTCAGCCCAGCTTTTGAAAGTCTTCTTATTTCTTTGTGCCCTGAGACCCTCTTCTGCAGACAGGTTCCACCTGCATGGCCTGCTGAGGCGGAGATGGAGTTGTTACCTTCCAGAAAGCAGCCTAGGTTTGCTTCTGTAGAATAAAATTGATCCCAAGAATCAGGTGAAGTGCCCAGTAGATCTGTTTCTCCATTTACAAAGAGGTAGCAGTGTCCAGAAAACTATAATCAGAGCCCCGGGGCATTTGAAGGAGCCAGGGTACATGTCTTCTTCCTTCAGAGAGATACAGTCGTGGATGTCCTCCCTGAGAGTGAGACTTACGAGGTCTGACTCCTCGTCAGTGTTTAGGACCATGGCTCACCCATGGTCCTGAAAACTCAGGGCAGTCTTTCCCTCCTCCGGGCCTCCTGGAATAAAAACAATGTACAAGACTCTCAAAATGTTCTTCGTCCAACTCGCGCACACGGTATTGAAATCATCTGTCACCTTGTCTCTTTCCCACCAGAAAGTCATGTAATGTTTTTGTTAGGAACTGTATGTTTCTGCCCTACTACCTTGTAGGCTGGAGCTCTAACCCTCCATGTGATGGTATCTGAGGTCATTGGGGTCACGAGTTCCTGAATGACTCTACCGTGATTAGATCTACGTCCTTATAAGAAAAGACTAGAACCCTTTTCTCTCTCCCTTGACCCTGAACTCCCCAGCTTCCAAAATTGAGAAATCAATGGCTGCTATTTAAGTCACCCAATCTAGAGTGTTCTTTTGTAGCAACCCAAGATGAGTCATAAACACGGTGTTTTTCCTGTAGTTTCCAGGACCTGTCTGAGTTTCTGATATCCATTAAGGGTGGCAATAACAATTGCCAATGGGATCATAACACACCCGCTATGTACCTGATTCTACCCCCTTCACATGCATCGTTCCTAATTGACACAATAACTGATGTTCTGGGTGTCACAATGATCCCCCTCTTCTAGAAAGGCCAAGTATCTTGCTCAGGGCACACAGCTGGTGAAGAGGAGACCCAGCCCCTTGGCCCCACATAGAGCTAAGTGAGCTGGCCTTCCTCAGGGACTCGATAAGCTAGGGTCATACATGGATTAAATCTAAGAAGTTACTCCCTGCAAATGAATGTCCTACTCTTTAAATCTCACCTACCAAATCCCATTTCAGGACTCCATTTCCCTGACCCACAAGACAGTGTATCATCTTGCGAGTTTTTGGGGAACAACTTGTGCTTTTTTTTCATTCTTACCTTAGCAGCAAGACTGGTCTTTTAACTGAACTCCCTAACCCCCACAAATCTGTATGTTCTCTTTCTGGCTTTCTCTTTAGTTATAGTGGTAGTAGTACTGCTGCCACAGCTGACTCTGCTTTTAGCCCTGCTTCTAGACTTAGACACGTGCACGCCCATGCTTGTTGGGCCCAGGTGTCCACAGTTACAAGTGCGTGTGCCCCGTGCCCACGTTCCCGGGCGCCTTCTGTATTAACATAATCAAGGTCACAGGTGGTAGCCATGGAGGTTAGTGGTGTCAGAAGTCTGATTAAGTAATTTATCCTACAAGAGGTCTTAGAGTTGCTAGAAAAAAAAATATTTTTCGGAAGCATGGCCACTTAATATAGCACAACATCAGCACAGAGCCTGGGGATTTCCTGGCACACAAATGCTCTGTGCTTCTTTAATTGGCATGTTGAATAAACACTTGGACAGGACTAAACAGGTAGGCCAAGGTCATTGTTTGGGTCTTGGCTGAGTCATCTCCTAAGTGGGTGAACGTTTATCAAGTTGCACAGCCCTCTCTACATCTCAGTCCCTACCAGAAATATAAACTTTGCAACATGGAGACAGACATTCTCTGCTCTTTGCAGATGAAGCTCAGATGAAGTCAGCCCAAGACTTATCTGCAGATATATGACGCTGAGAGCTCCAGGGGAGAGAGAGGCAGGAACGCACAAGCTGGCTCTGTGTGCTGATGCCTGGCATCTACTGCCACGGGACTCAGTTGCCCTTCTTCACCAAGGGAGGACACAGGACAGTATCTCTTTGTGCTCTGCCAGCTGGGCCCGGATGTCCCTCTCCATTGCATTCATCTCTGGAGTGGGGGACTGTCAGTCTCGTTATTACTTTACATCTGCAGGAGAATTACTCCCCAGAACATGGCTGCTCCCCACCCTCCACACAGTACGTCCGGAACACCTTTGGGCCTCACCAATCCTATTACCAACTCATTCTTAGCCTGCCTGGCAAATGACAAAAGTTTGCAGGCGAGGTGAAAAGTCTGGGGTAGTTCTAGCTGCAGATATCAGGGCTAATCTTACAGGGAGATAAATGGTGAGTGCAGGCAGCTGCATGAGCTGCTTTTCGTGGGGAACTTACTTCTGGGGGGGCTGAGGTCAAACCCCCTTATTAGCGGGACATTATTGTAACCCCTAATTTGCAGATGAGGAAACTAGCTTAAAGGGGAAGAACACGGGATTAGAAATCTTAGACCCTCAGGCTTCTACAGTGGGGATAACTTGAACCTTTGACATCTTTTCTGTACTAACACCCCGTGAGATAGTGTCTGACTCTGGGTGAATCAGAGAGCCTCTCCAAAACTACTTTCTCGTTTGCAAAGTGGGGGGAACCCTCATCTGGTTGACCTTCCTCCCAGGACCATTGTGGCCTGTGCTGAAAAGCTGTGTGTCCTCGCTGTCTCCTTCAGGGCCTCAGAGCTCCTCAGCCTTCCCGGTGACAACAAGGAGTCACGCACTCACACATTCCTTAGTAGCTGGGCCAGGAAAGGACAGAAGAAATAACAGAGTTGTTTTTATTTTTGAGACTAGGTCTCACTTTGTTGTCTGGGGTAGTCCCAATCTCGCGGACTCAAGCGATCCTCAGCCTCAGCCTCCCAGGTAGCTGGGATTACAGAAGCCCACCACCGTACCCAGCTGCTTTTTCAAGACCAGGTCTTGCTATGTTGCCCGAGGTAGTCTTGAACCCTTGAACTCAAGCGATCCCAGGCCTCTTGCCTCCCAGTGCTTGGACTGCAGGTGCGAGCCACCACACCTGGCTAGAAATAGCAGAGATTATGGGTCATTTCGACCTGATGGGGCTTAAGGACATCCTGATTTCCATTGTATAAAAAAGTGAAGCCAGAAAGGCTAGAGCTCTCCCCCAGGTCACCCAGAGGGCAAGGACTGGAAGGACTGTAACTGCAGTCCTGCCTCACGGACTCCCCCTCACCCTCTTCCTCTGCCCTGGGCCCCATTCTCAGTTGGGGTAGATTCCCACCTAGCCATCTTGCAAGTCATCCACCCAGCACATGTGGCTAATAGCCATTCAACTAGACAAGGGCAGCTGTGGAGAAGAGTGTGGAGCCACTGCGTGAATTGGTGTTCACTTTGACCAGCACCCAACAAGGCCAAACAGGAACACCAGGAATCTTCACAGGAAAAGCAACAGCAACAGCAACAAAAAGCTGGCTTGACCATTTTCCTTAAAAGGGTCTATGTGAGAGGATCTGGGTTTGAGTTAGTCTTGTCTTGACTAATAACACATCACATAGAAAAATGACCATCTCTGTCGGACATGGTGGCGCATGCCTTTAATCCCAGCCTAAGAAGGGAGGCTGAGACTAGGAATTGCTTGAGTCTGCGGGTTTGAGACCCGCCCAGGGCAACATAGGGAGTCTTAGTTTCAAAAAATAGCTGGGTGTGGTGGCATGCACCTATAATCCCAGCTACCTGGGAGGCTGAGACTGGGGATCGCTTGAGTCCGTGATACCCCAGGCAACGTGAGTCTGCAGTTCTCAGGGCAACACAGGGAGACCTAATCTCAAAAAAAAAAAAAAAAGGAAGAAAGAAAAAAGAATGACCATCTCACTGATGGAAAAAGAAATTTTCCCAAGTGCCACACAGGACACAGCCTGTATAAAAAAGTGAAGCCAGAAAGGCTAGAGCTCTCCCCCAGGTCACCCAGAGGGCAAGGAATGGACTGGTCCAGGCATCGCCGACCTTATACTCAGTAACCGCCAGAAGGCATAGTCTTGACTCTTAAGGTCTACTAGACAGGCGAGAGCGCCACCCACCGTCAGCAGTGTCACAGCACGCGGGAACTTGTTCCAAATGCAAATCAGGCTCCACCCACATCCCCATGCGTCAGCGCTGGGGGCGGGGCCAGGTTGGTGGCCTGGTGACCTGAAGCGGGTTCAGGTGTGAGTAGCCCTGAGCACTTTCACGAGAGGTGCGGAGGGACTTCGTTTATGCCAGGGGATGGGCGCCCCAGGACAAAGCTCCACAGCGGCCCAGAGTTACTAGTTTTTATTTAACTTCAGCATCAAATAATTTTTGTTTGTGTACGCCAGTAGTAAGTGGAGGAAGGAAACTGCCAACTTTTTTTTTTTTTTTTTTGGCATCTATTTCCTAAGATGTGTCTTATCCAAAGTATGGATTCAAGAATTAAACCCATGGGGAGGAACTGAAGCATGAGCCATCATTGTTTCTGAAACATAATTAATTGCATAGCTTTTTCTTATTTGTTTTCAGAGGATTTGATGAGGGCAAAGAGATCTGGGATTGTATAATAATCTCAGAAACAAACGACTTGATGTTTTGTGTCAGTTTCTTAGCATTTTATTAGTACTGTATATAAACTTCAGTTTACAATATGCATCATCAGTGACAGCCATGCTGCATCTATACAGTAATGTAAACAGAAGTTAACATATTACAGGTGTCTGCTCAGAGTTCCTGGAAAGGACACATTATCAAGTGAGGAATTCAGGATTCACGTAGCATCCAAAGATTTAGGACAGAGACAGCCAGGCAGATGCCTGAGTCTCTGAGCCATAAAATGAGCTAACACTTCCCCACACGCCTGGGACACAACTCTGACTTGGCCGCTCAGCAGCAGTGGCCTTTGGGTAAGACCCTTTCCTGCACTGAGCCTCAGCTCCCCAGGCTTCTTGAGTCCCCAGGGGGAACAGACATAAGGGTGTGGGAACCTCCACGGAGCAGGGGCCTAAGGCAGTGCCTGTTCTTCAGCCCCACCTGCCCAGCGGGCGGTTCCCCACACCGCCTGTGTCCACAGCACAGCTGAGCAGCCGACAGTGACACTAAGCAGTTGCCAGAGGACCCCCGCCTTTGACTGTTGCTGGCCTGATGATCCTAAAAGGAGCACAAGCTCTGTTTCCTGGTGTTCTCCACCCAATATGGGATTACTCATCAACTGTCTCAGGGGACTCGGGGGAGGATTAAATGACAACAGCTGGAGAGGCATAGGATCGTGCCCAGAAGAAATAACAGCTTGTTAGGTCAGGACAGGGGTTCCTCGGGGAAGGTCCTTTTAGGGACCGAGAGTGCGCTAAGGAACATCTGAGTTTTGGGGGGGAATGGACTTTGAGTCTGGAGGTAGTTTCATAGTGTCGTCCACATGTATAAATCCCTCCCCGCCTAAGCATAAGATACTTGCTCTTTGTCACTGTATTCTACTTTACAGAGATTTTTTTCTTGAGTACTGCACCAGGGATTACCAAAAGCCCCACAAAAACTCAGATTTCCAGAGGACAGATGGTGTCCAAGCCTCTTTAGTGAGAAGGTAAGGGGAACATGTAAAGGCTTCTAGATGGAGTGAGGAAGTTGTGCACCGGGAGAGAGAAAGAAGGGGGGAGGGGAAAGAAGAGAGGGAGGGAGGAGAGAAAGCATGTATACAATGCAACATTGGGGCAGAAATCAGGAAGCCCCCAGAGTGGGTGGGTGAAGACAGAGCGGCCAGGACTGCTGGCTGGCTTGCGTGGGCGACCTTGGTCATGGGCCCCTGTGGACCCCTCTTTGGGGCCACATCCCTCTACGACCTCCAAGCTGAGGTGCAGCCTAGGCTCCAGAGAAGCCACATACCCTCTGTGCCCATGACTCAGGCAGCGGCACACTTCACAGGAAGGAAGGGATGGGCTCAATGATGCCACCTTTTTGTGGAGAGCTGGTTCCACCTGTCATTTGGGGGTTTGGGCTCTTCTTTCAGACTTATTACAGAAATTTAGGGCATCCAGATTAGCCAACATTTGGAGGGAAAAAAACACCATCAAAAAGGCAAGGGAAGCCAAGGCCAGGCCACTATTCTGTTCTCTCTACTCTAACCAACTTCAGGAGGAGTCAGGTGGGAATTCTCAGAAAAGAGTGGAACATAACTTGGGGGGAGGGGGGCTCCAGGACCAGTAGGCTCCAGAGTGGGGACCAGACTAGTGCAGGACAATGCACACCACGGCCCCCTAGCCCACCACCACCACACGCCTCCACCAATGCAGTCTGGCAGGAGCTTCCCAGCTTGGAGAGCTCCCCTGAAATGCCCATCAGAGACATAGCCCTTCCGGCTTGTGAGGGGTCCTTTTCTGTGTGAAGCCAGGAGCCCTTCCCACCTGGCCCACCTCATTCCACCTGGGTCATGGGAACTGCAGAGTCACTGGGAGGCGCTGTGAAGTAGCCTCAGAGGAAGAGACAAAGGAGGTCTAGTGATGCGGGGGGAGGGGAGGTCTGGACCCTGCCAGGATGGCCTGTCTTATTTCAGCCCTCAATGTTCCTGCACCCTCAGACTTCTGGGGGGTCACCTTCTGGAGTAGTTACAGCAAGACCCCTGCTCTGAGGGGTGTATGACAAACAAGTGGGCAGCAGACACTGTGGACAGTGAGAAGAGTGGCCCCACCTCCGTCACCTGGGCACCCACGAGTGCCACACGGCTCCAGCCTCCTGCACCCCAAACCCCCTTGCTTTCCAGTCACAGTCATCACCTCCCTCAAAGCTGCCCTCTGCCCCCGGCCCACTGGAACCTCTGATTGCCTTTGATCAGGGATCCCCCCACACCCCAATTTGCCTGTTCCCTTTACCCCCAGATCACACTGGATTCTGAAGCCGATCCCTCAGCGCACCCCCACGCACCTGTGTCAGCCCCTCCTCTTCCCCCCAACCCCCGCCCTGACCCTGACGACATCAATTTCAGGGTCCAAATTCTCACAGACTCTGGCCACCTCAGCACTCTAGTGGTTAAACCCCAGGGACCTTAAGAGGCCCTTCTGACTCCAGAGGACAGCAAACAGGACAGGATCCGTCCCCAACTCAAGAGAGAGCAAGCCCCTGGAGACCCCAGACAGAGGGGATTAAAACGCGGAGGCAGAACTAGGACCCTCCTCAGGGAGAGGCGCCCTGGCCAGGCCAGGCCTCCCAGGATCGGCCAGCAGCTCCACCGAGGAGCTTGTTCAAACACTACGGGGAGTCTGTTGCCAGGCACCCCCCCTCCCCCTGCAAAAGACAGGGGCACAGGGTGCTCCTCATCGAGCCCAGGTCCTGGATTCTTCTGCCAACAAGGGGGGGGGGGCTATACACCACGAAGGACACGTGGCCAGAGACCAGGTCCTACGGTGCATTGCTGGAGGCCTGTGCAGCTGATGTGATGGGAAAGAACCTGCTCTCCACCCAGGGGTGGTCCCATGAGACGTGAATGCTCCTCTGCAGACTGGAGCAGAATGAGGTCAGGATGCCCTTCCCCGTGACAGGAATGCCAGAGATAGGGTCATGATGCAAGGAACCAGAGGCCCCCCCCCACCCCTGCGTGTGCCACTGGCGCCCCCAGGGACTTTTCCTCCCTGACGAGGGTCTGGGAGCACAGGGCTGGGATCACTGGAGACCCCGCAGATCGGGAGCCTGGCCACCACCCGAACTATCCTCGCAGGAAAACATTAAAGCAGAAGGAGGCCTGAGTTCCTAGTTCTTCATGCAGTGAGGGAGGAGCGCAAAGAGGCCTAGTCCAAAGCAAGGCTGCTGTGTGCAGGTGGCCTGTGGACAATGGCGAGCCCGTGAAGCCCTGGCGCCCCAGCTCAGGTTCCAATTGAGAGGCCTTTTCACCACCCACCGGGTTCATCATCCTTCCAGCCTATCCGCTGAGCACGGAAATCTCTAGGAGCAATTATCTGCATGGCGACACAGTTTTCCCTCCCAGCATCCTCGTGAGAACAGTGTCCCTGTTTCTCAGGACAACTTTCCCAACCATCTGTCCCTTCCACTAACAGGTGTCTGCTCTCCCCAGGCTTAGTTCAGGGGTTTATGTTCAAGGTACCCCAAGATTGGGGCTCAGAGCCTAGAAGGGTTCCCTCAGCTCCTAAGGCTACTCTGCTGCTCACACAGGGTCAAAGGTGGGGAGGGAAGGGGTGCTTGCACATCCCTCCATTTTGGGCTTCCTCAGAGGTCCAGGGTCTCCCTGTTTTCTTTTTCCCCTTAACACATTCTACAAGAACCCACGGAAATTACTGTGCAACATTAATAGGCGCTCCCTACTGAGACATAAACATCTCCACCCAACGACACAGATAAACCAGACTTTGTCCTACTCCTGCCCCCAAGCTTCTTACAGTTGTGGGAGGGGTGGGCGGGGTTCCCACACGACAGACACAGCTGTCCTTCACCGTGAGCCTTTGGGGTTGTTAAGGGACGAGCAGCTTCTTATTTCACAAGATCTGTAGGTGGGAGTTGGGGCAGCCGGGCTCTGCAGCAGGGCTCTGCATCAGGGAGGCAGGAGAAGCCAAATCTGGAAGCCTTATTCCCCTGGGGAGGTGCCCCCCACAGGCCAGGCCACCTCCAACCCGGTGGCCCAGAAGCCACAAGACACCCAGCTTTCGGGTGGGGGGGCTGGAGCAGCCAGGAGGATGGCGACTCCTGCTCCATGGCCCCTTTTGAGTTCCAGAACCTTCTCTCCTCTCCCAACCCCCCAGCAGCTGGGATGTCCGGCCCCTGAAGCACAAGGTATGACTATGTGAGAAGGGACTGGGGGTAGGCGGTGAGTCTGTGCCCTTGGTGGGAATGGGGGTGCCATGACCCTTCGCCTCCTCTTTCTCTCCCTGAGAAGAGCAGTGAGAAGGAAGAGCACAGTCTTTCTGGCAAAATGAGAGGGGAGCGCTCGTGGCATTTACAGAGTGAAACCTCCAAGAAGGCCCAGGTACCTGCGCCAGGCCGTGGGACTTCCTTCACAGCCAGGAGGAAAGTATTTGTCCCTGCAGCCTCCAGGCCCAGAGTGGGGGGCGGGGACAGGAGCAATCCCGGAGTCTCAGGGCTGGGGGTGGGTGCTGCCGTGCTGGGTCCCGACCAGCACAGGGGCTAGAAGCCAGCCAGGTGCCTGGAAGTATCTGTGCTTTGCCTTTGACCTTGACCACGAGGTTTCCCCCGGAGGGATACTTTGAGGAAGGGAAGCCCTTGCTGTGGAGTTGTCATCTGGGCTGGCTGGGTGGCTGCCGCTGGAGAGAAGGTCCCTGTGCAGTGAAACAAGCACCTTGGGGAAAGGAGGCAGAGTCAGAAGAGTGCGGGTGGTGAGTGGCCAGGGCACCGTGGAGCGCGGGGTTCCATCCTGGCCATGGGCTTCCGTGCACGTGGGTCTCTCTTTGAGCAGAAGGACGAAGCCTTGCAGGGCAGTTCAGGTCGGACATCCCTCTTTGCAAAGTGACCGGCCTGACGTATTTCCATGACATGGGCAGGCCTCGTCCTCGGTCCAGCCAACAACTGACTCTGGGCCAGAGGTTCCCTGTGGTTCTCTCTCGGTGGAGGCGGGGAGATCTCCAGGGGCACTGGCTTAGGTATCGGTCAGCGGTGCGACTCCCCTGGTCTGCTCCACGCCCCATGGCCGCCATCCAGGTGAGACCAAAGCGCCTGTGGGGCTGCCTTCCCGGGTGCCACCAGGAGAGGGCGCTGAAAGAGAAGAGCCGCAGAAAGGCGGCACTGAAATGAGGCTCAGGGCTCTGGCAGCCCGTGAATCCATCGAGGACACTGGGCCCTGGGTGTGCCCTTTGTGCCCAGAGCAGAGTTCAGGGCAGCTGTCCCAGTTGCTGCCTTTTCGAGCCATCAGAGCGCCCCTCACATCGCGCCCCGTGGTCACTGGCCGGTTTTCCGAAGCAGAGAAGGAGCCCCCCTGCCCCTGCAGTGGACACCCAGATGGACATGGGCTCATCAATAGCTCTTCTATTTAATGGCTCGTCCTACGTTACTGTCATCGTTTTGATGCTCGACGTGGACCAATGGGAGAAAAGGCCTCGACTTCCTTGGTCACGCACCCTGCGCATCTCTCCTGTGCTCTCTGGCTTGGCTCCTAACGCCTCACTTCTCCAGAAAGACCTGCCACCACCCATAGAGGTGTTTCTGAAGCAGGGTCTGCATACACTGTGGTGGCCATGGCTTCGCCTTCCTCCTCCCAGGCGCTAAGGTCCGGGGCACATGACACCACCCGTCACACCCACACTCCCAGCCCCCACCTTCCATGCAGGTGTATCCTCCGCTGGTGTAAGGTTCGGGAGAGCTACATCCTGGGCCTCTTGCTCCTATTTCACCCTCGCATCCTCCCTGAGCCCTCCTCCTTCATCACCCCCTTCTCTGTCCTTCGCCATCTGGAACCCCAACGAGAGTAATAGCTGCGGAATACCTGGCTCTGGGGTCACATGACAGGTGTTGCCTGTATCAGGTTGCTGGGCACGTGTGTGGTGAGACTAGGTGTTAGCAACAGCAGCGGGTTCTGCTGACATTAGTGCATGATAGAAACATTCAGATATGTCTGAGCTTAGGAACGTGATGTCAGGAGATGGTGCTGACGTACAGATGCCCGTGGCCAGCCACCTGGCAAGGGACAAAGGTGGCAGGTGTGAAATCTGTTATTGCCACCAAAAAAGGTGATCATGCCACATGACTTTCCTTTGTCCCCAGCTCGTTCCCCTGAAGGTCCCAATAATTTTGCCTTGGTCACAAGTATGGGTTCCCTTCCTATGCGTCTATGTTGGGATTTCTTTCCAGAAACAACGACAAGCAGGTAAAAGTTAGCATGTCCAGCTTGGGCTTGAGCCTCCAATCGCTAGACTATTATAGGAGAAGTCAAGAATAAGATGATGGGGAGAAACAGAAAACATTCTCTGCTCAGTATTTAGGAAAATTGGGGAGTTCTCAAATTTTCTGGCTAGTTCCTTCTGTGCAATTGGGGCCTGGAGAGGGACCTTGTGACTCACTTTCCGCAGACCCCAAAGGGCCGAGAAGCGTGGTGCGGACCTACCTGGAACTGCTCCAAACCAAACTCATCTTCTTGCTCTGGGGCTGCCACCAAACCGCTGGCTCCCAGGACTCCAGCCTCTGCTGGTACCGTTGCAGTGACAGTTGGTCTCGGGGAGAGCCGGGCGCCCTCTGCTGGTCGTTAGGCGTAGCGAACGAACTCCCTGCTCGCGGTGTCCGCGCGCCCCCCAGGGGCCGCCCTGAGCAACCACGGAAATTCTCGAGGCTCGGACGCTGCTAGGTCGCTGGGATGCTTGGCTCACTCAGACCTTTTCTGGGACGTGCCTTCCATCTTGGCTGTGCATTACGGAAATCTTCATGTCACTGAAATATTTGGAAACAAATCCCCTCTCAGTTGTGCCCGAACAGCAAGACCTGCCTCAGGTTCTCCCAGGAAACAGGAGAAAGCATCAAACTCCAGAAAACCCAAGACAGTATCTGATTCTTCACCAGATCGACTTGGTGGACACGCGCAGGGGAGATGGTGCTACCTGGGAGACAATCCCTCCTGGACACACCACCCTGTAGCCTTGATCACAATCAGGAAGAGCTAAGCCGAAGAAAAAGTAGAAAATCTCCTCATTTCCTTGTTTGGAATAAGACTAAGACTGACTCAGATCAGGTCACCAAAAGCGATATACATCCCTGGCAGAGAAAAGGGAGAATATAACCTTGCTCAGTGCGTAAATAAGTGAGCGTATTAGCAGACAGAGTGGAGCCAGCACTCGTGCTTCAGATTCTTGATTTTCAACTGAAGTGGTTTCTGGTTTATTACATGGCATAATTTTGACAATTTCAAACAGAAATAGAGCACACTGTTCCCTACTTTGACTGGATGGATAGAAGGAGCAAAGTTATTATTCATACATTTAAAAATACTTTTTAAAGGAAATTCACAAAGGATAAAAATCATGGTTTTTAAGTGTGTAATTCGTACTTACTACATATTTACAGTTTCAGAATTATCATAACTAATGCTAATGTTAGAACATTTTTATCACACTGCAAAGAAACCCCATACCCATTAAGTCTTGAACTCATTATTCCCTCTCCTTACCAACATGATTACTCAAGAATTTAATCAAAAACATATGGCCTTTTGGGGTAGGACTTTTCCACTTGGCTTAATGTTTTTAATGCTTCTGAATTTTGTAGCATGTGTCAGATTCATTTTTTAAATTATTTTAAATTTTTAAAGCTTTTTTAATTTTCATACAACATCCATCATATTTGTATAGTTATCGCTCCCCTTAGGGATGACCCTCATATCAATAATACACCCCTATACCACCACCTCCTCCCCTGTTCCCACTTCCCTCTTCCAGTCACTCTAACTCCTCTTTTGCTGCAAGTCATTGGTTGATGCTTGGCCCACTGGTCTCTGCTTTTTCTTTTTCTTTTTCTTTTTCTTTTTTTTTTTTTTGGAGCAATGTCTTTTTCCTGGGTGAGGACCTGCGCTCCCGAAAAGCAGCAGACCAGGTCGCTCAGATCTCCAGGAGTAACTCTGAGGCGGTAGCCAGGTTGAGCATGTCAGGAACCTCTTGCAGGAAAGATGTGTGGTGTGGTTCTCCAGGCTCCTTAATTCTGGTACTTCCTATGTTGGAAGAAAGAGATGGTCCTTTTTCTCCTGACCCATGTGTTCACTGGGTTCTGTGCCTCATTCATGCTGGCTGACTCTGCCATTCCAATGTCTGTCACTTGATGCAGCTTCTGAGCCTTACAGTTCTGGCATCTGGTATTGGGAACCCATCTCCCAGCTACTGCCAGTGGTGAAGTTCCCCGGTAGAGACAGACTTCAGCAGGTGGTTTGTGCAGCTCATCTCCTCTCTTCTGGTTTAAGGTTCCGCCATGGGGTCACACCTCCGTGGCTTTCCTCCCCCACTGGAAAAGGAGGGAGCCTTGCTCACTTTACATACTTCTCTGGACCAGGGGTTTGGTTCCCCAGCCAGTAGGTGGAGCTCTGGGACAGGTCATCACTATAGTTAGTTTCTCCGTCTTGTCTCTTGTGATTCTGACCATCATGCTCTGTTTGGACCTTCCCTGGTGATGTCTGTATCCAGGGTCTGTATTCATCTTCTCCTGTATGTCTGCAGCTGGGGTGTTGGTTCTCTCCTACCTACTGCAGGTCTGATCGAAATGGGAGTAAACCATTTTACTCCCATTTACCAGGGGGCTACGCCTCTGCGGGAGGTCTTGGGTTGAGAGGCAGGATTAATATGCTTTGCCTTTTACACTGGATCCTTCCACTCTAGTCCCAGTCTGGTGGGAGGTGGGAGCTGAAAGTACCTCCTCAAACAGCTTGGATCCTTGGGGGCAGGGTGAGTCCTGTACCACCTGGGTCTCAGGGTCTGAGACTGGGCGAGCCAGCCCCTGCCTCCAATGGGCTGGGGTTGGGGGCTGGGCACCTCTGGTTTACTCCCATTTCAATCAGACCTGCAGTAGGTAGGAGAGAACCAACACCCCAGCTGCAGACATACAGGAGAGGATGAATACAGACCCTGGATACAGACATCACCAGGGAAGAACCCAAACAGAGCATGATGGTCAGAATCACAAGAGGCAGCACCCAGCCAGAGACCCCTAGAGCCTGAGATCCCAAAACCCCAGTAGCACAGTACTCACCCTACCCCCACCTCTGCCTGAAGCCTAGGCTACAGTGTGTGTGTGGGGGGGGGGGTGGCGGGTGAGGTGTACTGGGGGCCTTCCCCGGGGGCCCAAACCATCAGGAGGGACTTCAACTCCCTTCCTTTTTAATGCTGAGTAATAGTCCATTGTGGGGATTTGCCATATTTTATGTAGTCACTCATCTTTTGACAGTCTCCTTGCTTTTTGCACCTCATACTTTCTCAATTTATTTTTTATTTTTTAAAATTGATTGCACAGGAGGCTGGGCATGGTGGCTTGTGCCTGTAAGCTTCAGCCTAAGAAGCAGCCGGGGCTAGGGATCGCGGCTCGAGTCCCACCTGGGGCCCGTAGCGAGACCTAGTTCCAAAAAAATAGCTGGGTGTGGTGGCGCGCGCCTATAAAGAAAAAATTGATTGCACATATATATATATTTTACATCATTGTCTACCCCAAGGTTCTCCCACCACCTTAAAACCGTGAACCATCTTAATCTCTTGTGCCCTCCCCCTCCCCTGACTTTACCCTCCTCTCCCTCTCTTCCTCTATGCTTCAGTTCTGGTGACAATTTAAAATTTTTCTTGACATTTGTTTGTTTGTTTTCCCTCTATCCCACATATAAGTGAGACCATCCAGTATTTCTCTTTTTCTTTCTGGCTTGATTCTGCTAACGATTCCTTCTAACTCCATCCATTTTGCTGCAAATGGCATGTTTGTCTTTTTTGAATAATGAATAATATTCCATCGTGTACATATACCACAACTTTCTGACCCATTCATCTGTTTGGGGGGCATTTGTGTTGTTTCCATATTCTGGTCATTGTAAATAGTGCTGCAATAAACATCTGAGTACACATGTCCTTTTGAATGAGTGTTTTCATATCCTTTGGGTAAATTCCCAGAAATGGTATTGCTGCATTGAATGGTAGTTCCATTTTCAGTAGTTTGAGGGTCTACCACACAGATTTCCATAGTGACTGGACCAGTTTGCATTCCCACCAGCAGTGTAAAAGTGTTCCTTTCTTTCTACATCCTTGTCAGTATTTGTTGTTGCCCATTTTTTTTTTAATATGGGCCATTCTTACTGATGTGAGATGGTATCTCATTGTGTTTTTTATTTGCATTTCCCTGATTATTAATGATTCAGAGCATTTTTCATATGCCTGTCAGTCATTTCTATTTCTTCTTTCTAGAAGTGTCTTTTTAGCTTTTCGCCACATTTTTTGACTGGGTTTTTTGCTTTGTATTTGTTGTGTGAGTTCTTTGTGGATATCTTTGTTATCAGACCCTTATCACTTGTATGGAGGGTGAAGATTTTTTTCCCATTCGATTGGGTTTCTTTTTGTTTTGATGATTATCTCTTTTGCTGTGCAGAAACTTTTAAGTTTGATGTAGTCTCAGCCGTTTATATTTCCCTCCACTTTTTTTAGCATCTGTAGATGTATCCTGAAAGAAGTTTCTGCAGAATATGTCTTAGAATGTTTTGCCCATATTTTCTTCTATATATTCTGTGGTTTCGGGTCTTACATCCAAGTCTTTTATCCATTTTGAGTAGGTTTTTGTATATGGTGTGAGGAAGTAGTCTAGCTAGATTCATTCTTTTACATGTAACAGTGCAGTTTACCCAGCACCATTTGTTGAAGAGACCATCCTTGTTCCATTGCATGTTTTTTGTCCCGTTGTTATACATTAGTTGATTAAGCACGTGTGGCTTTATTTCTGGACTTTGAATTCTGTTCCATTGGTCTGTGTGTCTGTTTTTATTCCAATACCATGCTGTCTTAATTTTGACTTTGTAGTATAATTTATATCTGGGAGTGCATCCCCTCCATTCTCTCTCCTTTTGGTCAGGAGACCTTTGGCTATCCGAAGTTTTTTATCATTCCATAAGAATATTAATAGTCTTTGCTCTATTTCTTTAAAGACTTTCATTAAGATTTTTATTGGAATTGCATTGAATCTGTAGATTGCTTTTGGTAGGATGGCTATTTTGATAATGTTGAGTCTTCCAGTCCATGAATAGGGAATGTCTTTTCATTTCTTTGTGTCTTCTATTTCTTTTAACAATGTTTTAGAGTTCTCTTTGTATAGGTCTTTCACATCTTTTGTTACATTTATTCCCAGGTATTTAATTTTTGTTGGTACAATGGTAAATGGAGTGGTTTTCTTAATTTCTTCTTCAGACTGATTTTTTTTGGGGGGGGGGAGGAAAGAAGGGGAAAAAAGAAGAAAAGGAAAGAAAAATGTAAAATTGGGCAGTTGCAGAGGAAAAAGAAGAGGAAGAGGAAAAAGAAAAAGTATGAGAGAAAAAAGATAAGGACAAGAAATTAAAAAAAAAAAACACAATAAAGACGAGGAAAACAAAACAGAGCAGAAAGAAACCACCAGGACAGACAGAAAAAGAAAAAGAAAAAAAAAAAAAGACAAGACAGGACAGGACAAACCAACCAACAAAAAAAAAAAAAGAGAGAGAGAGAGAAAGAATGTGTGGAGTGGAGACATGAACGTTGTCCCCGCGCCCTCCCTCCCGCCCCGGGCTGGAAGAGCTCTTCCTGCGGAGTTGTTGGCACGACTCAGCTGAGCTTACCTGCCCCTGTCCCTGTGGGGGAGGGGCAGCTGGGTGACTACCCTTAGCGGGTGAGCTTTTAATCTTCCCAGGCCGAGTTTTCAGACCTTGAGGGGGTGGGGATGTGGGGATGGCCACTTCCACTCCTGTGCCCAGTGAGAAGCCCAGGATAGTGGCACAGAGTCTCGATCCCCTGAATCTCCCCAGCAATCAAAGGGTCCCCAGTTGTAGTCAGTGTGGTCTCAGAAGGCTGTGGGCGCCCTCTCTGGAGGTCTGCTGATGGCCGATGTGGTGGTTCCCCCTGGAGGAGCTGCAAGCGGCCGTAGTGGTGCTGCAAGGCTTCACCCTCCCGAGTCCTCCGAGTAACCAGGGTGTTACCAGCTGGGGTTGGGGTTGGGGTTGGGGTTGGGGTTGGGGTTGGGGGCGATGCTGCTGCGGCCCGCGGTTACTGTTGTTGAAGAGGGCAGTGGTTCCAGCTGGCTGAGGGTGGCTCCTCCGCGGTGTCCTGGAGCCAAAATGGCGACTGGCTGCGGAGGAACTATAAGCAGCCACAGTGGTGCTGTGTTGCCTCAATCTCCTGAATCTCCCCAGGAGCCAAGGTGTCCCCAGGTGGAGTCAGCTGGTGTTGGGGTCCGAGGCGATGCTGCTGCTGCTGCTGCTGCTAATGAAGGCTGCGATTCCAGCCGGCTGTGGGTGCCTCCTCGGCGGTGCAGCAGTGGCCGATATGGCTGCAGGCCTCAGAGGAGTCGCTGCCCTCCGAGCGGTCCGATGTCCTGTGCCTTCGCTGTCTGGTTTTTGGTCTTCCTGGAGGTGATCTGCTGACTCGTTGCAAGAGTCTGAGGTTTTCTGGGATATCAGTCCGTTTCCTTTTTTTTTTTTAAGCTATATTTTTCAGGAGAGTGATTGCTTTCAGTCTCCGTCTTGCCATACTGTGGGCTTGTCAGCTCTTTCAATTTTCACGTTACATCCTGAATGTCTCTCTGTAATGGAAATCTAAATAAATGTCACATGGAAAATTTGAAAAAAATCACTATTTTATTATTATATTTTCTTTAAGACTGGATTTGCATTATTTAAAATATGAGAATGAGAAATAAGATGTGGTTATTCCAAGAGGCCCAGCTCCTCACTTTTCTTTAGCCCTCTTGATGCTCCTGGAGGCACCAAAAAAAAATCTATTGGACATTTTCCACCTCTCTCACGCAATAAAGAAAATAAAGTTTATATGTCTTTCTACCCACATCCATAGCCACTTCCCAGTTCTGATATATAGTAAATTGATATACAGCTAAAATAATCCCATGATTCAGGTTCAAATAATTTCCAGCAAAACAGAGCACTTGAGATTTTTTTTTTTTTTTGAGCTGGGAAACAATATACAATTGATTAATCAGAGTCTCAAGTATAATTTCTCATTGATTTTCCTTATGTCAAATGAGGTAAAAACACAAACAAGGAACAATGGAGCTAAATCAAAACAAACCCTAGAATCTAACTGTAGAGTTGAAGCTATGAGAGGGGGAGGGGAGATTGGGAAGTTAATTGAGGAGGAAGCCCAATGAACTGTGGTGAAAGATTATGGGCCCATTGGTGGTGATGTGATGTGGTATCATACAACATACATCAGAAGATTTATGCACCTATACCCCAAAATCATACTCAGCATTGTAAATGAATGTTACCACAAAAAAAATAATGCAATTTAAATGAGAACATTCTAGAGAAAATATGAATTAAAATGTGTGTTATTTTAATCAGTTGAAAATAAAAATGGTGCACTGGTTAAAATTAAAAAGCAATAATAATGATTCAGAATGTATTTATTTGATATATATTCCATAAATCCAGTGTTTCAACACATACACCTTTGTTCTATGGAGGAGAGAGAGCTACACATTAATTTTAATGACAAAAATGGGACAGGGATCTAAGTAGGCATTTCATCAAAGAAGTCAATAGAGGAAGCAAATAGGGAAATATATGTCACGACCAAAGGGGGAATTTCACCTCAAATAGTTAGAATGACTAGATCCAAAAGTGAAATACAAGAAATGTGGAGACAAAAGCCCGGTGCACTCCTGATGTGAAAGAAACTGAAAAAAACCACATAGCATTTCCATAATATTTTTCAGCACACCTGCCATACAACCCATCAATCCCTCTTCTAGCTATTTATACAGAGACTATGAAACACCAGTTCCAAAAGATACATTCATCTCTCTGTGCAGTGTGAAACACATCACAAAAGAGAAGATAAAACAACTAAAGTGCCTGCCAAAGATGACCCAATAAAGGAGTTGTGATATTTATGCACGATAGAATACTACTCAGCCATAAAAAGGTGCACTCTTGCATAGAGAAGATGAAGCTAACACATTGCTACACTGATATGTGAAATCAGTCAACAGAGGGAGACAAATAGCAGAGGATTTTTACTCATTTGCAGGTGGGTGGGGGTGCTAATATACAGCAATTAACATGAGAAATTATCCCTGAAACTACAACACTGTATTGTAACCACATTCCTCAGTGAAAAACAGAGGTGGCACTGATGGCTAAAAAGCATCAAGAAACAAAAAACAAAAGTAGTTGCTACTTGGCAATCATGTTTAAGAGAAGTCACTGTCCCTGGCTGCTGCTGGGCAAGAAAATGCTGAGAAAACAGCAGTTTGGATTTTAGGGACTGAGAGTGGCAACCCCCCAAGGAAGCTCTTAATCCCTTCAAGCCACAGCCTAGATTGGGTGGGGCCCACTGACTAGATAAAGCCAGTCCCCCTGCCCACCTTGCCCACTGCCATTCTGCTCCTCAGACCTGAAGGTTGTGGCTCAGCCAGGAGCCCAGAGGAAATGGAAGGGACTGCCAGGCACAGGAGGCCAGTGAGAAGAGGCTCCTGCAGCTGGGGATATGAAGGCAACGTCCCCAGGAGAGATCTGTCCCTGGATGGCAGGGAAGATCATCATCCTTATGCCAGGGGGAGAAAGAGAGGCTACCCAGAAGGACAGAGCTCGCACTGCGCAGGAGGTAGGCTTCCACGCTCTGGTGCACAGAGCTTGGCTTGGGGTGATGCTGGGTCGGGGAGACAGCAGACTGGCCTAGACTGGGAGGCCAAGCAGTGACCCCAGGAAGTCTGACCTTCACGCTGCTGGCGGTGGCAGGGAAAATGCAAGGTGCGGGTCAGACTTCGGATGGTCATTGGCTCTGAACTGCAGCCCACCTCGGGCTGTGAGACTTGCAGGAAGGTCGTAGTGGGACTGGCAAGCCATTCATGGCCAACCTGCGGAGCTCTGGGCTCTAGGGGAGCTATGTGGGGGGAGCTGAGGGACATCCCCATTTGGGGTGGGTCCAAGGGAGATGAACCGGGCTCATCCCTCCAACATTTGCTGCCCCAGAAATCCTGAGATGGGGCAGGAACACTTACTAGTGTCTCCTCTCCACCACAGCGCTCAGTGGGCAGGGCCAGGGGGCCAGAGGCTCCAGGCAGAAGCAGGAGAGAAGCCCCCACGACTCCCCCAGGAGTGGACACAGA
>PVHY01018502.1:0-29121 GCA_004024945.1 Uropsilus gracilis
AATTGTTGGTTGGTTAAGTTGATGTTCAGTTGTTGGTTGTCTGGCCTGTTGTTCACCTCCCCCGCCATCTTCCCCCTCCTCCTCTCTCGCTCCATGGTTCAGTCCCATTGGTTGTTTTCAATTTTTCTTATTTGTTTGTTTGTTTTTCCCTATATCCATCATATAAGTGAGACCATCCTGTACTTCTCTTTTTCTTTTTGACTTATTTCTGCCAATATGAGTCCCTCTAGTTCCATCCAGGTTGCTGCAAATGACATGTGTTTGTCCTTCTTGATGGATGCGTAGTATTCCATCGTGTATATGTACCACTTTTTTTTTTTTTTAGCCAATCATCTGTTTGGGGGCATTTGGTTTGTTTCCAGTTCTTTGCAACTGTGAACAGGGCTGCAATGAACATGCGCGTACATGTGTCCTTTTGATTTAATGTCTTCATGTTCTCTGGGTATATTCCTAGTAGTGGGATTGCTGGGTCGAATGGTAAGTCCACATTCAATTGTTTGAGGGTCCTCCACACTGTCTTCCATAGTGGTGAAACTTTAACTTTTAAAAATTTTTTTACTTGCTTTATATGCAACACAAGCTTTCCTGTTTTAAGCATTCCAAGTACAGTTCAGTGGCTTCTAAAACATTTCACATTATTGTGCAACCATTGAGACTTACCATTCTCAGCCTTCTCAAACCGAAACTACCCACTCAATAATTGCTATCCCACCCCTCCTTTCCTGGCAACCACCATTTTTACTTTTTGTCTCTATAAATTTGTGATTTAAAAAAATGTTATCTTAGAGGTTAGGAGACCTTTCTGTTTGAGTTCTGTATCCTTTTCACATGATACATTAGGTCTTCATTCCCTTGCTTTCTGACATAAGAAATTTTAAGCTCATCATGTGTACTCCCTGCCCCAACCCTGGTGTCAACTATTTTGCTATGAATCCATGTATTCTCTCAGAGAGGACTGATACTTATAGAAACCAAGAGTGTTCAAGGGATTATTATATTTTTAGTCATGCTTTGATTTATGTATACATATTTGTCCAGCAAAAGGTTATAAAAAGGCCGGGCACGGTGGCTGGTGCCTGTAAGCTTCAGCCTATGAAGCAGCCAGGGTTAGGGATCGCGGTTTAAGTCCCGCCTGGGGCCCGTAGCGAGACCTAGTTCCAAAAAAATAGCTGGGCGTGGTGGCGCGCGCCTGTAATCCCAGCTACCTGGGAAGCTGAGGCTGGGGATTGCTTGAGTCTGTGGTACCCCGGACAACGAGAGCCTGCAGTTCCATGGGCAAAAATAGTGAGACCTAGTCTCAAAAAAGAAAAGGTTATAAAAAACTTACTGTCATGTATCTTGTTCTTATGCTGAATACAGGGAATGTGAATGTAAACTTACTTGATTTTTTTTGAAATCTTTGAAGACTTGCTGTAGTGAGATCATAAAATAAGCAATGTCTAGAGACTTTGAAGGGTACAGTGGTGAGCATAGGCAAAGGTGGATGGCAAGCTGTGGGAACATGGAGGGGTCATCTGAAAATGCTTTAGAAAGGGGAGAATGCTTCATATTGGTTTAGTACAGGAGCTGTGAAGCTAGAGAATATGAAGGGTGTTGCAATAAAAGGAAACTGGAAGAGGTGGGGGAAGAGTTGATGTTGTCAAAGATAGGCATTTTTGTACTTGATTGAAACTGGAACAAAGGTTGTTTTAGGGTAGGAGATGAAACTGGAGACATGGATAAGAGCCAGGATATTGGTAACCCTGAAGATCAGGTCAGAGAACAGGGAATTTACTCTAAAGGCTATGAGGGCAAAATAATAAAATTGTCTTAAGCTGATATACCTCCCTCCCCCCAAACCTGTGATGAGGTTCAGATAATGCACTTCATAGGTGGATAAGAATGGGGCAGTAAGAGACTGGTAAGGAGGATAGTGGCATAACTCTCTAGGAGAGAGTTAGGTCATGTTACACTGCAATGTATGTGTGTGTGGGGGGAGAGTTGTGAATGTAATTATATATATTTAATATGCATATAATGTATAAATATATATTAAATATAGCCTATTTAAAATATCTATATAATAGAATATATACAATACATGTATGCATACACACATACATAGTATTGTGTGTCTATAATTCTGTACATGCATGTATATTCAGGAGCCATCTCTTTTAGTAGAAGTGTAAAATAGAAAATACTTCAGTGGAGAAATATTTCCGAAGAAAAGCTGAAGAGTGGAAAAGGGCTAATAACAAAGATTCTGTTCTGAACCAAGCTTTAGTTATGCTCCTCTGAGCCCTCTTTTCTATCAGGCCTCATCCTTGGACATTGTTTTATCTTCTTACCATAGTTTTAGAAAGAATCTGACTAAGTCATTTTAAGAAGAATCCCCCCACATTATTTTTTTTGGTAAAAAGATTTTGTTAGTCTCATAAAATAAGTCCAATATCTTTCCTTCTTATGTTCTCTTTTTTTATTATTATTTGTTTTATTTTACATCCTTATCTACTCCAGGATTTTCCCACCACCTTATCACCCATGAACCATTTTCTTAATCTTTTGTGTCCCTTCCACGCCTGCTTTCCCCCTCACCCTCTCATGCTCTGTTTCAATTTTGCTGAGAATTAGTTTTAAATTTCTCTTGTCTGTTTGTTTGTTTGTTTTCCCTTTATCCCTCATATAAATGAGACCATCCAATATTTCTCTTTCTGTCTGACTTACTTCTACTAGCATGATTCCTTCTAGGTTCATCCATGTTGCTGCAAATGACATAAATTTGTCTTTTTTGATTGATGAACCATATTCCATCAGGTACATATACCGCTAGAAATCTACTGAAAGGTTACAGAATCCCCCCACATTTGCTATCTGATTACCCTGGTTTTCTATCAACAAGAATCATGTTAAGTCATTTAAACAAGATTCCCAATACCCCTGATGTATCTTCTTTAAGAATTTTCTATCCAACAAAACTGCTGTTCGGTTATATCCCAGGGTCTGCACAGACAAGAAGTGTGAGTGCGCAAAGGGAGAACTTATGGAAAGTTAAGAGTGGAGAATGTGCACAGTCAAAAGTGCTAGGATACCAGTTGGTAAGATACATTGATTGGCAACTTTCAGAAAATTATAGTAAAATGTAGTAATCAAAACTCTGCTGGATAACGAGAACATTGTTATCCAGCACCTATTGTTAATTAGGTGTATCTTGTACTGAATGTAGTGGGTAGACACTGATAGGCACTGGTACAGGGCCACCCTGCGGTGCTGACAGTGGAGGAGTGTCTTCTAACTCATAATAGGAGTTCAGATTAAACCTCCTGGAAGGTGCCAGGTTAATATTAGATGTTAACCTGGCAGCAGACAAGAATACTCTTGAGTGTGGGGACCAGAGAGCAAGGTTGTTTAGACCATATGTAATGGCTACCTAGACATACCATCTAGCCTTGAGCTTGAGAAGTACTTGAGAGGCCACTCTGTGGCCTAGTAAAGCTAGGGAAAGGTGGCAAGTAGAAAGTAACAGTTTCATAAATGATTAAATTTATGCTGCTGTATTGATTACCTTAACCCTCATGGAAGAGTGCATATTTTAAAATATATATGTATGTGTATATATATATATATATATATATATATATATTCTTACATTATTGTTAATTTTTCGACAGTATTTGATTTCTCCCCTCAGGTGTAGTTCCTGTAGTTCTCTCACCGTAGCACCCATGATCCATCACCATAGTCTCCTGTGCTCTTCCCTCCCTTGTTTTGATCCCTCTCCCTTTCTCTCCTCTGTTGTTTGCCTCATATCTATGATCAGCTTGCAAGTTTTGTCTTTTTCCTGAACCTTTGTTGAGTTTCTTCATATTCCACATATAAGTAAAACACCTGATATTTATCTTTGCCCTTCTGAATTATTTCCCTTAGCATAATCCCTTCCAGCTCCATCCATGTTGCTGTAGATGGCATGAGTTTATCTTTTTTGATCACTGAATAGTATTCCATCATGTATATAGACATCTTGATTCATTCATTCATTCATTCATTCATTCATTCATTCATTCATTCATTTTGGGGCATTTAGGTTACTGCCTTATCTTAGATATTGTAAATATAGGGGTGCAGGTTTCCCTTTGAATCAGTGTTTTTGTGTCCTTTGGGTTTATTCCCAGGATTGGAATCACTGGATCATATGGTACATCCATGTTTGATGTTTTGGGGAACCTCCATATAGCTTTCCGTAGTGGCTGGACCAGTTTGCATCCCCATCAGCAGTTTAAGAGGGTTCCTTTTCACCACATCTTCACCAGCATTTGTTTTTGGGATTTTTTGTTTTGTTTTGTTTTAATTATCAACCCTATTCATATGTGTGAGCTGGTATCTCATTTTGGTTTAGATTTGCATTTCCCTGATTATAAATGGTGCTGAGCTTTTTTCTTATAAGAACACATTTTAAAGTTGAGGTTTAATTAATATATATATTAGTTTCAGGTGTACAGCATAATGATTTGCATTTGTTTATAGTGTGAAATGATAACCTGATAACCACTATAAGGATAGTTAACATTTTTTTCTAATATATAGTTGTAAACTTTTTTTGTGTGATGAGGATTTTTGCAGTTAACTTTCTTTTAAATATACAATATGGTATTACTAGTTGCAGTTGCTCTTCTGTACATTACTTTCTATATTGTGGGTCTTACAAGCTATCTGTATGTAATTCATTTGGAGTTTATTTTTATGTATAGGGTTAGAGAGTGACTCAACTTCATTTTTTTATGTATGACATAATTTTCCCATCATCATTTATTAGAGAGACTGTCTTTTTGTCATTTTGTGCTCATAGCCACTTTCTCATACATTGGGTTCTGATACATATATGCATTTATTTCTGGGATTTGATTCTATTCCATTGATCCATCATCTGTTTTGTGCCACTGCATATTGTTTTTAGTGCTGTTGCTTTATAGTAAAATTTATAATAAGGTAATGTGATATTGCCATTTCTCTCCTTTGTTCCTCAGGGTTGCTTTTGCAATTCAAGACCTTCTGTGTTTCCATATAAATTTCAATTTTCAATTTCTTTGAAAAATATTGCTGGTATTTTGATGGGTATTTCATTAAATTTATATAGCAGTATAGTCACCTTAGGCATTTTGATTATATGAATTCTTCCCATAATAAGCATGGAATATCCTCTCATTCCCATCTGTTGGTATCTATATCCTTTTGTAAAATCTTGTAGTTCTTGTTGTATAGGTTTTTGTAGATCTTCATAAGTTGATTCTGAGGCATTTAACTCTTTTTGAAGTAATTATATGTGGAGTTATTTTCTTAATTTCTTGTTTGTATATAAAACAACTGTGGACTTTTGTATGTTGATTTTGTAACCTGCTACTTTTCCCCATTCATTTATTGTTTATAATAACTTTTTTTTATGGAGTCTTTAGGATGTTCTATATGTGATCTATCATGTGTAATTATGGTAGTTTCACTTATTTTCTGATTTGAATTCTCTTTATTTCCTGTGTTTGTCTGATAGCTCTAGGTAAAACCTCTAGTATTAAGTTAAACGGGAGTGGTATTAATGGGTACCTCACTTGTTTTTGAAAGGAGAATACTTTCAGGATTTTTTTTAACCATCGAGTATTATGTTGGCAGTTTGTTTGTGATATATGACCTGTATGATATTGAGGTAAGTTCCTTCTATTCCCATCTTGTTTACAGCTTTTTATAATAAATAGGTGCTGAATCTTCCCAAATGTTTTCTCTGCATCTACTAATATTACTATGGTAGTTTATATATTGCTTTTTTAGAGGCATCTCCGTACTGTTTCTTATGGTAGCTGCACTAGTTTATATTTCTATCAACAGTACACGAGGATTCCCTTTTTTACATATCCTTTCTAAGACTTGCTATTTCTGTCTTTTTGATCATAGCTATTCTAACCAGTGTAAAGTGATACCTCATTGTGTGCTTGGGTTGCATTTCCCTAATAGTGATGTTGAGTATCATTTCATATGCTGACTGGCCATCTGTATGTCTTTGGAGAGGAGAGATGTCCATTCAGATGCTCTGCTCATTCTTAAAATTGGATTGTTTGTTTTCAGTTGTTGAGATGTATGAGTTCCTTATAAATTTTGGATGTCAACCCTTTATCAAATACATGATTTACAATTATTTTTTCCCATTTGGTTGGCTGCCAGAAACTGCAGCTTACTTATGGATTATAGAGACAAGTGAAATCTTTCAAACAGTGTCAGTGGTTTGTCTTTCCTTTTATCTAGGTATTTTTTTCTAGGTATTTTTAATGTCTTTGAAAAAGCTTTCATAATTTTCTCTATGGGAAAAAAATGTATGTTTTGTTGGACATACTTCTGTATACCAAATAGTTTTTATTACTCTCAGTAATATTTTAAATTACAAGTAGTAATTGATGTGTATTGTTTTTAGATCCATTCATCTTGCTGACCTCTTTCTCTAGGTCCAATTGTTTATTTATAAATTTTTGGTTTTTATGTAAACTTTATATAAGAAAAGGTATGCATATAATCAAAAAGGAAATAATAAAGCATAGTTAAAAGTACATGAATCATAACTATATAGCTCAGTGAATTATCACAAAGTGCTTTTGGTTTGCAAATGCAACTTGTGAATTGTAATTTTCCCCCTTTCTGACCTTATACCTCCATAAATTGATACTATTCTGTATAAAAAAGGTAGAATTTCTTTCTAGAACAATTTGATTTAAACATCTCTGAGGCCTCCTGTTTTAATTAGCTATGTTGATGTGTAAATACTTTGGAAATTATCAAAGAAAGGAAATTAACTTTATTTGGAAATTTCAGCAGTACTTAATAAAAAGTCTATAAGGTAGTAGCATTTCAGTTAACTGAACATTTCAGTTAATTAGCACAGGATTTGTTTTCAACATTTGTGAAATGCTGAAATGAAACATTGATAAACAATATAAATTAGTTAAGTGACACACACATCTATATGTATGTACATGCACACATATTCACACACATATGTGAATACATACACATATGCATTCACCCATTTATTCACATATGTATATACAGACAGATGTTTATGTGTATGTATAAACTTATATGTATGTATGGTGACAAAGAGAGAAACACATCCTAAACTAGCATTCTATTCAGTGACCAGAACACTCAGACCCCCCATCCAGGATATGTCAGTTCTGGTTTTAGGGTAGTTGGTAATCAAACTAATAAGATGACTGTGAGCATGAACTTAAAGCACAGACAGGTAGTCTTTGTGCATCTCTGGGTCATTTGAGGAAAACATTGGATGCTCCACTGTCTCTTCATAATTTCCTAAGCTGTTTCAGGGACAGCAGTATAAAGTGGAAAAGTAATGGACTTTGTAGTCAGTGGACAGGGATTTAAACCTACCTCTATTAACTGACTTTAGGTAAATTACTTCTCAGAGTTCCATTTTTCTCTCTTTGAGATAGAAATCATGATATTTGTTAATTTAAAGGAAGTATATGCTCTTAAATTATTTGGTGAACAGTAAATCCGGGAGTCTATATTTGTTTAACCATGCCTATAGGTGAAGAGAAAAATGCCAGTAATCTTTTTCTGATTTGTCAGAATGATTTTAGGAACATTGATCTTATTTTCAAAATAGAAATCACAATTACAACTTTATCACTAGGTGTATTCATTTTTTATTGCTATTGTAATAAATTGCTATTGTAATAAATTGCTGCAAACATAGATAGTAAATACAAATTTGCTTTTAGAGTCCTGGAGGTCAAAAATCCTAAAATGCAGGTAATGGTAAGGCTAAGCTCTCTCCAGAGACTCCAGAGAATTCGTTTCTTTACTTTTTCCAGCTTCTGGAAGCTGCCTTCATTTCTTGGTTCATCGTACTTTTCTCCATCTTTATACCTAATAGCATGGTATATTCAATGTCTCTGACTGACTTTCTTTCATTGTCTTACTTCTTTCTCTGACTGATCTTCCTGCTTTCTGCTTATGAAATTCTTCTAATTAAATTGAACATACTAGGATAATGCCAAATAATCTCTCCATCTCAATATTCTTAATCACATATTGAAAGTGGGTAAAAAGAAGACTTTCTGACTTTAACTGGTTACACCTATCTGCTTGCTTCTCTCTACAAAGCAGGCTACACACTCTTCATTAGCACTTTCACTGATCACCTTTACCATTGTTATGCAAACTCAGCTACCAGCTTCTCTCTGCTTTTTTTCCCTCTTTCAGACCTAAAAAGAAAAACTTTAAAACACAGTTTAAACTTTCCACTCGTGGGTTCTTACCACCATCCCCAGCCTTCTCAACCAAAATACCAAACCAATGTAAGACTATCAGTGCAGACTAATTTATTTCTAACAAAGTGATTTCTAATTATCCTAATAATTACAAAAGAAACATGTGAGACTCAGAATACTTCAACATTGTCCAAAACCTTTCTCAGTATTGTCCAAAGTCCTTTCCCAGATTGCCCCAAAATCCTGTCTCTCAGTCCTGATCGTATCTCACCAATGTCCAGACAGAGTCCATCTCCAGACGCTTGAAGACATGTTCCTTTGACTGCTCCTCCTTGTCTTCCACGCTGTCTTCTCCTTGTCACCTTCAGGTAGCAGGAACTCCATGGTGCTGAACCAGCAAAGTTCACTTTCTTCTCAGGCCTAACTTTTGCACGGCCTCTTCAGACACAAATCAAACTCAGCAAAACAAACTCCAACACGGAGTTCAAATCTGCAAACTCCTTAACTGCATTCAGTACACATGCTGCCAGCCTGGGCCAGCCAAGGGTTGCAGGCCCTCGGTGGCCACATGGCCAAGCTCACATGGCTCACATCTTTACAAGATGGCCGATTCCCATCTCTCCTCCACTGAACCTCTCTCTATCCAGTCTCCATATTCGAATCTCCAATCTGAATCCAATCTGAATCCTCAATCCAATCCTTCTCTTTGTTTGCACACCCTTTATATACCCTGATTTCCAGCCTTCCAGGAAATCTGTTTCACGTTGACCATTTCACTTCTTTCTCCCCTGCATCCCCCTGAAGGGAAATTCCAACTAAGGTCATTCTCCCATTTTAGCATACCTGTCCTTGAAATCTGCAATCTTAAACAGGAGACAATGGGGGGGGGGCACACCCTATCAATATGTGAAGTTCCATATGTCATGTAAGGTAGCATATTTGCAGACTTAGTCTATATACATCTTGGTAGGACCACTATATATAACTTATTATGTTATAACCTACCATACCAGGTTAATGAATTACCAAGTAAAACACCTAGTTAGAATTGTTTCTTTTGTCAGTTATTTTCATAAGAGCACTAATTTCTAAAGTTGTGCAAGTTTCACAAAATGTCTTTCCTTAAATAATTTGTCAAGGGAAAAGATTTGTATTGACAGTAGAACTAGTTGGTAACAATTATGAATATTCATAAATCTTCATACTATGAAACAGAATGAAATGAACACCTTTGCTAAAATCTTGCATGTAACATCTTTTGAATTTAGATTATTTGAAACAATTGTGAAGTAAAAATGGTTTTTACCTCTCCATAGCTATAGAGAATAGTATGGAGCCTTCATCTCTTTGAGTTTCCTTTTTTGATTGTGAAGATTGACATGTATAAAACTAGGCTTTGAAATTCCATTAGCAAGTTTTAAAGAAGAAGAAGTTCAGGAGCCCAATTTTGCATGCAGAGATGGAGAAAGGGCTGAAAAAGATTTTATTTGTTATATATAAAATTCTGTTTCTTGTGCCTTGTTAGAGTAGTTGCTAAGATTCAGTGTGTTCATTCTTAAAAGGCCCTGCCGTCTTTAGTGAATGAGAGCAGTGTAAGTCTAAAGCATTCCTGAACTCTTTATCCTTTGTTTTTTTCTACTATATTTTCATGATTTCCTCTGAAGTGTCTTTAAATTTCCTGAGTTATTCTCTTTATCTGCTGATAACAGCTATGTCTTGAATTTTTCCTTTGAATAACTTTTTTTTCTAATAGCTGAAGTAGGTTGAATCATGATAAATCATTTGTTATAGTTTCTCATTACTCAGAAATAACTTGAAGTTTGTTATTTATGTCTTTATCAATAGTGGAAATATCTTCAAGTTTGTTATTTACTTCTTTATCAATAGTAAAATAGTTATAGTTTGTTTGCTAACCCCAGTGTTTGAAGTCTTTTCTGTTATCATCTGATCCTGCTGATTTGCTTGTTTATTCATTCCAGTGCTCAAGGACCCCAGAGCTAGTCATGTCCACCTGAGTTGCAAAATAACCTGCTTCCCTTTCATCCTTTCCCTCCCCCTACCCAGAGGGGGTTCCATCTTATCCTCCTTGTATGGCTTCTTGGTGGTTTTCCCACTCCGTATATTCTGGAGTTTACTCTGTGTTTTCTATGTCTTTTTAGGCAACCAAGTGAAAAAAATTTGGGGTATTGGACAAATGCCCGCAGGGCAGAAATTGTCTTCTTGCTTATTCACTCCCCTAGGTTCTCCTTTCCCATTGTGTTGTCCCATCTTTTTATTGTTTTTAAGTAGGTGTTACTTTTTCATAATTTTTCAGTTTCCAGTATGAGAGTTTTCCAAACACCTGTTGAGCAATTACCACAATTAGAAATCTTTCCTCTAGTTCTTCCCTATGTTTTCTTTGAGACTGGGTTTAGATTCAGAATTTCTCATTTCCTTTGGGTTTTATTTTCTTTATTTTACAGAAGAAGTATCCATTGCTTAGAAAAGTAAATATACTTGCCCAAGGTCACATTGTATTGGGATTTGAGCTTAGGTCTATCCAACTGGGAAACTTATCTATTTAACCTATTCAATGCACTGCAGCCTTTGGATTCTGGTGTTTGTTTGACCCTGGATTATGGGACATCTTTCTTCTAAGAAGAAAGTAAATGACTCATTGTATATTATTCAGTTAACTTTGATCCCTCAAGGTCAGCTCTTGTGAACAGGAGCATTTCTATGCTATTTTCACAAGATTTCTGCCTGTTTTAAAGATATCCTAATTCATTAGAAACCTCCTCAGTTGAGTGGTGATTGGATAGATTTGGACTTTTGATGATGAACTTAATGTCTCATATGGATGTTGATTTGTAATGATACACACATGAAATTTATATAATGTTTCATTACAATGATACTTCAATTAAAACAAAGTTATTTTTAAAAAAGGAGACTACCTCCCCTTTCCATGCCTTTTCTGTTACCTTTCAGAGCTGCATTTAGGGATATTCAGTATCCGAGCTCTAACACAGAGTTGTTGTTTTTTTTTCCTTTTCAACTGCAGCATTTCCATTTCAAAAGACCAAAATGAATTCCCAGCTGAGCTCAAAAATTGCTAAGGACAAAGAGATACAGGAAGCAGTTCTCTCAGGTGAGTGAAAGAGGGAAAATATCATAGGTAGAGGGCTTGAGAACTTGCAACCTATTTGTGTGGTTTCAGTGTAATATTGAAAATTTGGTTGGTGAATGCCCACAAGCACCTTGACTTGGTGGAAAACACAGGAGCTTTAGAACCAGACACACTTAAGTTGATTCTCAGTTCCCCAATGTGGGAACTGAGATACTCAGTTACTGAAATACTGAGTAAGTCAGGTTCCCTCTCTAACCATCCATTTTTAAACCTATGCTACTGATATAATTATGTTTATCTCTGCCGGTTTTCAGATGGAATATAAATAATGTATTTTAATAAAATGTCTGTGCTTGGTATATGATTTTCAAGTAATTGTAGTAGTTGTTATTTTCTTTGCTCCCCTCAAACTCTCCTTTAGATGCATGTTGTAAGGCCAAACAAGAAAAAGAGTTCCTTTTTTTCTATTTCTTTGTGTTTGTCTTTTTGTTTGCATGCTCAGTTACTTCTCCCTCCCTTATTGCCTCCTCTTCCTCAGTATTCTAAAAATTAATCTCGCTATATACCTTCTTGCAAATCCATGCTTTTTCTCTTCATTCTACACATTTCGCTCCTTTGTTCAGATCATTTTCCCATTTCCTTACTCAAATAAATCTGTTGCATTGTCTTTCAAGTGCCTTTCAAACCAGTCATTACTTTATTTCTCCATGTCCCTCTCTCCTTGAGTTGGGAGGGCCCCTAAAAATGAGACAGAGCCATGAAATCACTGGGTCTAGAAATCACTATACTTTCTGACTTATTTTCTTTTTGGAAGTGCTTTTCTTTCATCAAGTAAAAGTTTTACTTTTCTCTCTTTTTGTTAACTGCTTATGGGTAACTTTATTTTACATATTTTTTTATTACAGCAGTAGAAACAAGTTTTTAGAGAACAAAACTTTGTAAGGAAGCAAACAAAGATCATATATTTCATTACCAAGAGCTAAACACTTTTAACTTTGATATATTTCTTTCCAGTATATACAGTTTTGTATCCCACTGTCTTGATTTGCTAGAGCTGCCATAGCAAAGTACCATAGATTGGGTGGTTTAAAAGAACTTTATTTTCTCACAATTCTGGATACTTAGTCTAAGAACAAGGTGTTTTACTGGATTGGTTTCTTCTCAGGCCTCACTCCTTGGCTTGTACCTAGTTGTCTTCTCCTGTGTCTTTACATGGTCTTCCCTCTGTGTCTTAATCTCTTCTTGTAAGGACACTAGTCTTATACTGGGCTAGGATTAACCCTAATGATCTCATTTTAGCTAAATTACCTTTTAAAAGACCCTTTCTCCCAATATAATCATATTCTGAGTTACTGGGGACTAAGACTTCAACACCTGAGTTCTGAAGTGCTGCTATTTAGCTTAAAACATAGCTTTGTTCTCTTAAAAATTGTGAGAATCTCTATTATCAATAAAAAGTTTTTGGCCACATAATAGCCCATCATAAGAGTGTACCATAATTTTTTTAATCAATTCCATATTTTTGGATACTTTGCATGTTTTCAACATTCATTGATATAAATGTTTCAGTGAACAATTTTGCACATGGATGTTCATCTGCATATCTTACTATTTTGTTGACTAGATTACTTGAAGAGTTATCGCTTAGAAACATGACTATTCTCTGTTTTGTAATTACATACGGAAAAGTTGTTCTCCAGAAAGTATGCACTAGTTTACATTCATAGCAGCAATGGTAATAGGTACTCATATAAACTGCTGATTAGAATGAAACAGGAGCAATTTCAATTTATATTCACTGATGACTAATATATTGTAATGTTTCACATATTTTTTAAAAATCTGTTTCCATTTCCTTTTTTGTGAACAATTAACTCCTGTCCATTGCACATTCATGTATGTGGGAGATATCATTTTAGGTGATAAGATTATGACTAAGAATAGGATCTATTTCAAAGAGGGAAATTTCAGAAAAAATGAAGTTCCCAAAATATTCAGGATCCAGAATCCAGGCCTGTTGGTCAGAGTCTCCACTGTGGAGAGGATTTGATATGTGATGATATCGGCTGCAAGAAAGTTTACAAGGAGGGAGCTAACATATTCCACTTTCTGGGGAAATCTGTTGCAGATATAATATTGTCATTTATAAAAACCCCACTGAAGAAAAAGGCTGAGTGCACTGTTTGAGAAAAGACTGAGTAACATGTCTGTTGTATGAAGAAAATGCCTAGAGGAAGGAGCATAGAGATTGGATTCCTAGCACTATAACTCTGCATACTATTTTGAATTTGTGAGATATTGGAGAATTTATGGTGGAAAGAAATTCTACATTTGCTCAGTGTTCAAGGTTGACATCTCAATGTAACCATGATGGAGAAAAACTGAGTGTAAATTAATATAAAGAAATTTTTATTTCCTATGCCAGTCTTATTTGACATGTGAGGATTCACAACTGAGAATTCATTGGTCCATATCACTACAAAAATTGTGAAACACCCCTTAGGTAGAATATGATTCTTTTTAGTACCAGGTGTCACATAGGGTAGGAAAATGCTCCCCATATGAAATAATTGCAGTGAGTACTCAAACTTTTCAGTCATATGAAAATTCATAGTGGAGAGAAACCTTGTGAATGTGTTGACTGTGGAGAGATTTTAGAAGAAAATATGATGGGAAAAAGTTCTATGCTTCCAATTCCTGTGGCAGGACTCACATCTAACTCATACCTTAGTAAGTATGAAGCTATGCATGTAGCAAATTAGGTAGAGATCAGTCTTTATGGACATATTGGAAAATTCATAGTGTGAGATGCAAAAAGATTCTTATTTACCATCTGCAAATTCCTAGTGGAGAGAAACTCTACCAATAATGATAAGCCTTCAATTAGAGGCTAAGTCTTACATATAATCAAAGGATTCATAAATGCAAGACCCTCTGTGTATATAAAAAAATGATTCTGCTTTCAGCAGAATCTCTGCCTTATTTGACACTTGACATAATGGAGAAAAATCTTTGAGATGCAGTGAATGTGGAACAGCTTTGAATCTGAAGTGTAATCTTAGCATCAGACAGTACATGCTGGCAGGAATCTTAATAATGTAATGAATTTGAGAAGATCTTTGTAAGAAAGTCAGGGCTTAGTAAACATGAACAAAGGTTCATATTTAAAGTTAATGAAAATACTTTTTCATTTGTTATGTGTAATTACACACACCTACGTTGTTTCAAATATTATTAAGAATATTGCATAGTTCTTTTAATCATTTCACTCTTGCAGCAATCATACAACATAGGAACTTTCATACTTGCTTCACATGTGAAGAAAGTGAAGGGATAATTTGGAAAATTTTTCCCAAGGCCACATAGCTATCACTATCAGTAAAAGAGCCAAGATGGTTGAAAAGATTTAAAAACCATTCCATGAGCTAGAGAACTTGGAGTGAGGAGCAAGTTTGAGGGAAAAGAATTAGTTCAGTTTTGAACATGTAAAGTCTGAAATACCAATGGAATGAATGTTCAAGAGGAATTACTAAAGAATTCCTTGTTCTGCTGTGAAGCAAGTAGGCTTACAGATAGATTAAGATGTTGTAAAACATAAAGATGTAGCTTTAATTAAAGTATGGGGAAGCTTGTCCCAAGAGAATGTGTGGCGTAAGCAAAATAAGAAAAAAAAAGTGGGTCCAGGAAAGAATCTCAGAAACCTAAGCATTTCAATGGAGGGCGAAACGTGAAGTAGCAACAAGAACTTGTAGAAGGGGAACCAGAGAAAATATTGCATTCTAGTTGTGCCCTCTTGTGGCAGTTTGAGTTTTGTTCCCAGAGTAAATTTCCCCTCCCCTGTTCCTGACTTTTGGACTCCTAATTTCCAACCCTGCTCTACCTGTGAGACTGGGGCTTCTAGGCCCCTTGGCAATCACCTTGCTAGTGTGAAGCTCCTCCATGGCTCAGTTTAAGAACAGTTTGGACCATACCTCCCACCCAGTGTTATGCAAGAATAAAAAGCAAACATTAAGGGTCCTTCAGTTTCCACAGGTATATATATGCTCCCATTCTCTTTTGACCTCTTTTATTGGTCACATTCATCTCAATTAATCCCAATTCATTTTGAGTAAATTCCAATTTTCACTGCACTCCTTTACTTTTTAATTAAATATATTTTATTTTACAGTTTTATTATAGTACATGTGACATAGACTTAATATAATCTATTATGGCAAGACCTAAATATAGCTTAAAAACCACATAGTAACAAAAATAGCAGTATTTAGCTTCACCCTTTCCTGTCCAGCAGGCTCAGATACCTCAAGTAGTCAACTTTGAAACATATTAGCTATTTCTTTTGATTTTTGTCTCAGGAATTCTACACAATATGGCTATACCATTATTTCTTGAGTTGCTTATTTCACTTATTAGCTATTGACTTCCCATTATGGTAGATGAAGATTAACTTTTTGCTTTTCCTACCCCACTTTGCTTCTTCATCCTTTTAATATAGTCATAGCATCCTTTTTGGTTAATATTTGGTTTATAGTTATTGTGTTTATGCAAACATTATTCACTAAAGATTCAAGTAGTGGATTGTGATTACATTTCTTGTACATATTCTTATCATTTTGAGAGTTGATAATTTCTTTTCACTTGCATATTTTATATATTCCTGTCCTTTCCAATGAATGAGTCATATCTTTTCCCAGCAAGTTCAAATAAGTCCCATGTCTACTTCAGTTTTTCTTTTGTATGCAGTATTTTCTTTGAGCCTGTACGCTTAAAGGGTGTTTCCTTTATTCTTTAAGTTTGGGAATTTGATCAGGGCATGTCAATTGTATCTTAGAATGTAACCTGATATCCTAAATACCTAGAACAGTGATAGATACTTTATAGGTCCTTATTAAATGTATTGATACAATTAATGTACAGAAGCATAAGTTGATATGTGGGTGAATAAATGAATAAATAAATCTTGTTTGGAATTCAGAGGGCCCTATCTTTAGTGCAGAGAAGTTTTCTCCTATCATTTTAAGTATTGCTTCTCTTCCCTCTTTTTTTTTTTTTCTTCTCTAGCTTTCCATGCAACCACCTTTAGGCACCTAATATGTCCCTTAAAGCTACCTAAATGTCTTAATTTGTCCCTTATTGAATCTCTTGTTTTACTATGATTATTTAAATTTTTGATAGAAATCTTGCATTTGATTTTCCAATCCAGGAATTCAGGACTCATTATTGGTCATCATTTTTATTTTTTATTACTTCCATTATTTAGAACTTTTTTTAGCTTTGAGCTTCAGGAAGTTTTGGAAGTGTGTGTTGTACTTGCCTTTCCCTCAGTGTTCTTATTACTCTTTAGTCAGTTTTCACATATCTTGTCCAATAGTTCGGTTTAATTTGCTGAGGCATATTTTATATGTATGTTCGCTTTTATGAATGATCATTTTGTGAGTCCTGCTAGAGATTGGAAAAGATGTGTTTTGGTTAGTAGCACTAGGACACCAGCTATGTGAAGATATGAAGTGTTCATGTACAAAAGAGCTCATTCACATGTGAATTCCAAGCCTCATACTGCCTTATTTCCAGAGAACACTTGACATTTATTTACAACACTGACTGTCCTAGGGGTAAAACTGTAAATTCCAATATTGGGGCTGAGTCACCTTGGATACAAATTGTGTTCTGAAATGGTGTTCTTTCACTGAAACAGACAACCACAGTATTTAAGGGCTTAAAAGCTAGCACAAAGCTAGCTAGCAAAAGGACAAAAAGAGAGCTAACATGACTGTTAAATTTAAAAATCCAGAGGACTTGTTAATACAAATATCCTTTCAGAGTAAATTCTGTTTTTTTTTTTAATTGAGGATGTTTTTTGCCTTTTCAGAAATGGTTCTTTGATATATAATCTTTCTTTAATACAATGTAAATGCTTTGGATGCAAATATAAACCTCTTTTTCATACTCCATATAAACCTCTTTCCCATACTGCCACCCCATGAAAGAGATCTTTTGGTTGGGCCCTCCGAAGTCTTATCAGTGTGACCAAAGAAGATAGATCCAATTGGTCTCTACTCCCCACATTCCTGATCAATTAAGTAGTACGTTCAATGCTATGGAAACTCTACCCCTTAGGAATTTGGACTCCCACTTTGGACTCCCTAATCCAGAGGAGTCAGGAGTCTAGGAATAGCAGACATCCTTGTTTACCTGTCATCTTAGTGTTTGTCTTAAGTGTACCTAGTCAGAAAAAACAAACTCCTCCTAGTAACTTGTCTTTGTTAAAACACAAATAAATCCAGTAAAGAGGATTTATGTATTTTCAGTGATTCACATCTCATGGGAATCACACCTTTCAATAAATAGCATACTACTCTTCCTTACCTAGCTTTAGAAATACAAACGTATGATAAATGGACATCAAAGCATCATCTACATTACATAATAAAACTATTTGGAGAAAATGGTTTTAGTGTGGATTTTCTCATATGGGACACCCAGAATCAGGCAGACTTACCCAGACAATTGCAAGCAATGCTGAAAAGCCACCAGGTGGCAGGCTTAAAGTAGACCCTTTATTGCAGGGCAAGAATCCAACTAAAACGCTTGCTCTCTGTAGACATACAGACTCCTGAGTTTTTGAAAAGTGCAGGGACCCAAGCCAAGAACATTAGATATTTTTCCTGAACATACTGGTCACATAATTTATTCTTCCTCCCTTGAGCAGAAAAAGCAGGAGTGTTAGTCTACTTGAACTTCTTCCATGCAGAAACATGAGAAGTAAAGATTAAGTGTTCTCTCTAATACAGCTCAGTGATATATTCAGTAATGCCATTTGCTTGAATCTGTCTATCACTTCAGGACCAAAATATCACAATTGTACTGTAACAAAAAAAGCTACCAGTATATTTTAGGAAGGCTTAAGCATAGAAATAATTTGGTCATCAACAGAATATTTTAATGAACTATAGAAATGATCACTGAAAGTATAGTCTTTCAACCGAATATTTTAAAACTTCATCTACTTGCTATAACAGAACACAAAGAAATGCTTATAGGTAAATATACCAAAAGGAATTCATTCATAACTATCTATCAAGAGAACACAAACTATTATATTGTTAAAGCATGGTATGTTCCTTGCAAGAGCTCAGAAATGAATCTTCAAGTAAGAAATTTCTCAATTGTATCAGGGTTCAGAGAAGAGCTTCATATTGGCAAAGTGTACAGGTAAATGGGTGGAGAGAAGAGAATAGGAGGGAAAAGAGAAAATGAGATTGTAGAAGGTGGTCACTATGTATAAAGTTATGGATTATCTAGGCCATGTATTTGATGCAAAGATGAATAATGGTAGAGGATGGTGTGAAACAATTGTGAAAATGAAGCAGGGGCAATGTGACTGATAGTAGCAACAAGTTTCCTTACCCTGATGTAAAGAGCAAAATACAGTCAGTTATGTATTTCCCATTATTTATTTAATAAAGCAAATCTGTTTTGGTGCAGAAAAGAGAGACATGAAAAATAAGAGAATATATGTGGTAATGATAACTATGAACACAGTCTATGTAAGTCCATAGAACATGAGGATTGTGTATGTACACATGTATGTAGGTATGGTTATGTAAGAGAGTGAGCAAGGAGAGCTAGTGAGCAATGATTTTGTGTGTGAAAATGTGTATGGAGCATTTTGAATAATAATAGGAGGATATAGAAGAGTGAGTAGAATGGGGAAAGTATAGCATGATAGTAGGCAATAGATGCATGGTGAATGCAATAAGATATGTGTGTTTGTGCATATGTGTGTGTTTCTGGGGAAAATAAGAAGTGTATCTGTTTTGGAGGCAGATGGGTCTAGTGAGCTTGTGTGACAATGGGGAACAGAAATGTACATGATAATCTGGAGTAAATTTCATGACTGAGTAGAATTAAATAAAGTGTATTCTGGGAAAACAGTGCTTCCAAATAAAGAATGGGAAAAGTGTATGTGAGAATGAAGGTGCTATTGGTTGTGAGTGCGTGATATGGAAATAGCTTGAAAATCTGTGAAAAACATTTTGGAATATAAGGAGGCCTTTATAGTGGCAGAGTATATTGTGTGTATGATAGTGGGTATGGCTAGACATTGTGATCATGTAGGGATTGAGTAATAGGTGTGACTAAATGATAGCAAATATGCACATATAATAATGGATGTTATTTAGTGCCAGTTGTACTTATGGGTGTCATGGTACCATGTGAACACTGCTTGTAGGATAGTATAGGAGAGGAAAGTGTATGTGTAGATCTAGTAGTAGTAGAGACTGTGTGTCAGTGGGATCATTTGGAGAATTGGGGTAGTATGTAGAGAACATAATTCATAAAGCATTGTTATTATGAGTCATAGAGGAAATCATGCATGAATGAGATAGAGTGTTAGGAATGTGTATGTGTGTGCATACGTTTCATATTTTGGGTGGACAAAATTGGAGTTGCATTTAAATGTGAGCAATAGTATTTAAATGTGAGCAATAAGCTGCTAAAATTGATTAGGGATAGCTGTATCTGACCTAAAACAAATCTGGTGGTATGAAGTCTAGAACCTCCACAATTTCAGTCTCAGAGCCTTCTTTTTTTCCCATGATCCTTAGCATTGCTTCCATCTTTCAGGTCTCTCACAGCTGCTGGATGCCTGTTGTAATGCTGACCATAATTTCTATGTTCCAGGTAGAAAGATGAGGAAGAGAAGAGGGCAAAAACCTTTTTGGTAGAACTAGTCTCCTTTGTATAGAACTTTCCAAAAAATCTTACCCAACAATTTCTACCTACAACCATTTCACAGAACTGGAACACATTGCCACCACTACTCATAAGGGTGTCTGGGAAATATAAATTTATGGCTGGGAATATTGTCACACATAGTAAAATCAAAGTTTATTTGGTAAGGAAGAGGGGTTTGGGAAATGATACACCCAATAAGGAAGGAGAGATGAAGATATGATAGAGAAGCTATAATTACTAGATCAAAAGCCCCAAGCTGATATATACAGGCATGATTCAGAGTACAGGAGCTCTATATAACTGGCCTAGTTTGAGGTGCTGGAGATTATGGTAAACAAAAATAGATATGTGTTTTCTGCCCTCATGGAGCTTACTGTCTTGTGAAAAAGATAGATATTAATCACAGACCCAAATATTTGTGAAATTGATGTTGTGGTAAGTATAGACTAGTACATGATTCTGTAAATAGTTTTAGAGAGGGCTTGATCTACTCAGGGAGGTCAAGGAAGGAGGAAGGGATGATTGAATTGAGATCAGAAGGCAGATTCAGAATTCTTTGGTTGAAGGATAGATGGATATTTGCAATGGGGAAAAAGTATTCCCAGAAAAGGAAGCAGCATGGACAGAAACATTTATGGTGTTTTTAAATTTTATTTTATTTAGAGTATTTATTATGTCTTTTAAGTTTTCACTAATCTCTACTACAAAATTTCATGCCATGTGTTTTTCATTTCAGATAGGACTAGATATATGATCTTTTCCTTATTAAGTATATCTCTCATTTCTTGACTTACCATGACTTCTTTCTTCTAGCTTTTTTGACATTCTATGAAACACCATTATAATAACTTTTTAAATGTGCTTCTCTGCTAGATACAACATCTGTGTAAGTTCTGGGTCAGTTCGGGTTGATTTTTTTTCTAGTGATGAATCATATTTTTCTACTGCGTCACATGCCTGATTAGTTTTCACTGAATGCCAGGCATCATGAACTTTACCTTTTAGTAAAACTTTCCCACTTGATGCTAGATATTCTGAATCTTCTTGTGCTTTATTATGGCATACAGTTATTGGAAGCAGTTAAGACTTTTCTGATTCTTGATTTTAAGGTTTACTGGGCAGGAACATAGCGATGATTTGCATAAACTGAACTATGAGACCAGGCCCATCTGAAGACCCCATGCTTCACGAGTTAGGAGTTTTTCTGTTCTGGATGGTAGAGAGGTATGGTACCCAGGCATGTCTGAGCTTATGACATTTACTCTCGCCCTTGTAATTCTTTCAGGTGAATTCTGTACCAGCCTTGGCTGATTTCTCTATATGTACTCACTAACCAGTACACTGCTTAATACTTAATGGAAATCCTTCAACAATCTCCAGGGTTCTCCTGAATTACATCTCTCTCCTTTTTTGGGTATTCTGTTCTCTGAACTGTAGACTTTGGTCTTTCTGGTCTCTCTTCTCAGTCACCTCAACTAAGGAAATTCTCTGGACTCTCAATGCATTCTCCCTCATTGCACCCTAATTGAAAACTCTGCCAAGTAGTAAAGACTCACCTCATTCACCCCCACTCCTATCTCTCAAGGATTGTTGTTCTCTGTTGTCTGATTTCAAAGTCTTGAAAACCATTCTTTCATATTTTTATTCTCCCCTTTCAGTGTTTTTGTCAGGTTGGAAGGTAAATCCAATTCCTGCCTTATTTCTTAGGAAGGTTTATGTTAGAGATTTATAAGTCTTCCTTTCTCTTTCCACTTCTTATTTCCTTTTTGTCCTCTTCATTCCTTCTCTCCTCTCCTTTGAGCGGGCTGATTTCCTCACGACTGTCAAATATCAGATATAAGTGACAGTTGTATTTTAAAAATGTTTGTTATCAGATAAGGAAAAAGCATGAATAAGAACAAGAAATATATTCAGAATCAGGGATTTGAGGAAGAATTTGGATTAGGGAATTTGGCTACATATTCCTAGGTTAACTCTTCACGACTTCAATATTGAGAAACTTCTGAGTGTAAAGATAAGTTAAAGAGGCATCTTAGTTTCTCTTCAAAGGATAGAGGTTTAAGGATCAGTACACATGAGACTGCTCCCAAACAGGGAGCTTCCAAGTATTAGAGTAACTGCTTTACTCAGACAATTCCTTACATGATGATAAAACCATACAAAAGACAGGCAGCCCATGGCATGGGTCACACGATCATAGCTTCAAACCAATTTTAGAGACTATAAATAACTAAGTAAAGAAAAACCATAGGTATTCAGCCATGTAGCAAAACCTTAAGGAACAAGTCAAACCTGAATAACCATAAAAATTTTCAGTGGAGATAAACTGTTAAATATCCAAAATGTGATTAAAAAACACTTCTTTGTTATTATCCCATATAGGCTCTCCCAATCTCTATAAATGATTCTTTGATTCATCCTTAGGAGGCTATGACATGGAAGTCACATGTCAGTCTCTTGCTCAAGGGAGGGGGAAAACATTCTTTCCCAAGCCATGAACTCACAGCAACGATGTAAATTCTTCTTTAATTCTTTCTAATCACTAAATATATTTGGGCTCAGAAGAAATGGGGTTAAGTATCAATAGCATGGCTGATCTGCTGACCCTGAGTAAGCCCTAGAGGCTTATGTTCAGATTTCTTTGGTGGCTTTTTTTTAGAATATGTGGGGGTACTTGGTGACTTTTTTGTCTGTTTAGCTATGTGGCTTTAAGAAAAATTCTTAGGCAACTGTAAAAATGCCATCAATATCCTGCTAAATTTGTATTGTGTGTTCTCACCTCATACTATAATAGAAGTATGCTTCTGTCATTAAACCATTAAAATAATTCAGATAGCTATAATTCCCCACTAGAACATAAGGCTCTAGTGAAGGTCTTAAGTCTTCAAAGGTAAATTACTAAGAAGGTGTAGGTATTTTTCAGGCTTTCAATGCACATTTCCAATGCACATTCCAGAAAAAATGAGTATTTGACTTTTAAATAAGGAAGGACAACCCTGGCATTTTTTTTAAATGGGGGAAGTGTTAGTGAAAGAGAAAGGAATCTTTAATATTTTATTCTACATCAAGAATTCATGAACATAATTAAAAGACAAGCCACAAACTAAAAAAAAAATTGCAACAAATATGATAGACATAAGATTAATGTTTTTAATATTAAGAAACTCTCACAAAAGAATGCAAATGACAGTAATCATAAAGAAATACAATTTAAATAAGTTAAACATTTTGTCTATCAAATGGGAAAAGACTTTTCAAGCAAATACTCAGTACTACTAAAGGTACATGCAAATTGCTACACCCCTAGTGCTGATACTTTTTTTTCTGGAAAGCATTTTGGGATCATTAAGTATCAATCTTAAAGTAATTTATACCCCTTTGACGTAGTAATTCCATTTTTCTTTTGAGACTAGGTCTCGCTATTTTTGCCTGTGGAACCACAGGCTCATGTTGCCCGGGGTACCACAGACTCAAGCAACTTCCAGCCTCAGCTTCCCAGGTAGCTGGGATTACAGGCACAAACCACCACACCAGCCATTTTTTTTTAGACTACGTGCCCCATGCGGGACTCGAACCACAATCCCTGGCCCTGGCCGTGGCTTCCTAGGCTGCCACTTACAGACATGCACCACCATGCCTGGCCAGTAATTCCATTTTAATGATATACCATAAAGAAATAATTGTGTATGTACACAGAGGCTTATGGGTAAAAAACCACCACAATGATAATCTAATGAACAAAAATAAATGAGAATGCTTTTGTTAATTATTGAGTAAGTAAATTTATATCCTGGATATTATAGTTATTATAATAAAGCTTGCAGAGGCTTTTTAATGTCATGGAGAGTGTTATATTAAAATAATAGTGAATATAATATATGCTAAAACAATCTCAGGTGGGATATATTCATTTCAATTGCTCATGTGGATGGGTGGGTATATTGTTTGAGTTGGTATAGACCATTTCCCCAACCTTTTCCCACATAATCCTTGTTTCATAAAATCAAATCAGGAGATGCCATATGATGACTCATCTAAATTCAGCTCTATACCTTTTCTATTTGTTTTAATGCTTCACTATTCTCAAATTATGTGGTTTGTAAGTTTTATATAATGCTAAACACTGAGGGCATGTAGAGAGTTAAATTATATATCTTGTATCTGAGAACAACTATACTTTTTGGTGACAGGTGCTCTGTGTCGTAAGATACTGAGTCCATATGGTGAGATCATCTTATGTGATAGCAAACAAGCATTTTCAAACTGTGCATGATGCTGCCACTTACAGGCTTTCTCCTCTTATGTCTTCTGATCACCTTCTGCTTTTTAATGGAATGTCAATTGCTATGATAATGGGAGAAAAACTGGAAGGGAATTACTCATTGTGAAGGAAGGTGCAGCCTATTCAAGTTTACACCAGAATCACTTGATATAATCTTGAAATGTTACTTTGCCTGTGCTCGTGGTGCAAATTGACATTAAAAACTCAGTAAAGTTTCTTAACATTGTGCAGTCCTACTGTACTGATTTGTTTGATTTAGACTGGGATCCATTAGTCCTTGAACATAGGTAAAGCATGTGTTTTTGTGTACCATTTATTTCCTCATGTCTTGTTACAATATACTAGCACCAGAAGGCATACTTTAAAATTTCTTTTCAAATTCTTGCACAAAAGAAATACAATCAAGTTAACTCCACTCCAGAAAACAAGAAAAAGGAATTTAAGAATTGTAGAGTTCTCACTTTGAAACATTATAATGTCTTATATTTGGCCCTCATTGGATAGTAACTATGTAGAAGTTTCCAGAAGCGTGCATTTTTTTAAAAAGACCCATTATTTTATACAGTTAACAATTATTCAATCAGTTATTTTAAAAGGGCATTATAATCTTATGCTATGATTTTGGTTTTATTATTTCTTCTTACATATCTGTTAAAATTTTAATTGTATATTATATTTACATTTATTAGTGAAATTTATCTAAAATAATGTTTGGCCTTAAAGTTTTGTGTCTTAAAGTGATATTAATACATCTTTTGTTTTCTGTGTACCATAACTTATTCTTTTGTCTTTGCTATATGCTTTTGTTTGAACTCTTTCTTTTGTGAATTGCATGTATCTTGTTTAATAATGGCAAAACATTGAATAAATTTCCTTTAATCATAGTATCCTCAAATATCTTTAACTAGTGTTTTGATTTCTTCTTTGAAAGAAGGTTTCATTTATTTCCTATTCATTGCTCTCCTGTTCTTATATAGTTCCATCTTTCTGCCTTATATAATTTCCTTATACTTTAAAGAATATCTTTTAACGCTTTTTGCAGGAAGGTCTATTGGTGATGAATTATTTCAGTTTTTGTTTCACTGATTTTCTCATTTCTCCCTAATTTTTAAAAGATGTTCTTCACTAGATAAAGAAATACTAGGTTGTGCAAGTGCTTTCTACTGTGATGTAGTCCCATTTATTGATTTTTTTTTTTTTGCTTTTGTTTCTCTTATCACTGGGGGTGATTTCACAAACTTGTTGCTGTGGCTGATGTTAAAGAGTTGACCATCTATATTTTCCTCTGTGTAGTTTGTGGTTTCTGGTCTTACAGTAAAGTCTTTAATCTGTTTTGAATCAAAAATAAATAAATACTAGGTTGGTGGGTTTTGTCTTAATATTTTAAATATTTCACTCTGCCTTATTTTCTTACATGATTGCTGATGACAAATCTGCTGTAATTCTTATCTGTGTTTTCTTATAAATAAGATACTTTCCCTCTCTGACATCTTTCAAGATTTTCCCATTGTCTCAGGTTTTTTGCAGTTTGAAGATGATGTGCCTCCGTGTAAATGTTTTATTTTGTGTTCTCTGAGCATCCTAGATATGTGACATGTTCTTATGTATTTTTGGAAAACTCTTAGTCATTATTATTTCCAATGTTTCTTCTACTCTTTTCTCTTTCTGGTGTTCCAGTTATGCATATATTGCATCTTCTGGTTTTTTTATTCTTTTTTTCTATTTACATTTCTGTTTGGGAAGTATCTCCTGACCACTCTTTAGGCTCATGGATTCTTCCCCCAGCCATCTCCAGGCTACTAATAAGCCCATAAAAGGCATTCTTCATTTCCTTGTATGATACTTCATATGTATAGCATTTCCTCTTGCTTCTTTCTTAGAATTTTCATCTTCCTGCTTGCATTGCCCATCTATTCTTGAATCTTATCTGCTTTTTTCTTTAGAGTACTTAACATATTTATTATAGTATCTTAAGTCCCCTGTCTGATAATCCCAACAGCTCTGCCACATTTGAGTCTGATGCTTGCTTTGTCTCATTAGGCTTTTTCTCCTTTTGTTATGCCTTGTATTTTTTTGCTTAAAGATAGATGTGTTCTGTTAGGTAATAGGGATTGAGATACGTAAGCTTATATTGTGAAGATTTAGGTTGGTCTGGCTAGGAGTTGGGCTTTAAATTTCCTTTAGCAGTAGGTGCCAGAGACTTCACCTTCCTCTAGTGAACTTTTTGTGTGTTCTCTTGAATTTGGGTTTCCTTGAATCAGGCAGGGTGAGGGAACCATGGGACTCCTAAACCTGCCTGCTCTAAATAGGTTTTTTCCATCTGCCCCATCAAGACAGGACATACTCTAGTGCATAGGACCTCAATGAAAAATAATTTCATTACAATTAGTGTGCAGTGCAGAGAAGAGAAGGGACAGAATAGATAAAATAGTTTCCACATGAAACATTCAAAGTTGCCCATCCTCTCATGGGTAATATCCAGCTGAACAGGATTGGCCCAAAGCACAACCTCTGCAGCGCAAAAGTTTGCCATGAGTCTAATGCACCTTCTAGTGGGAAACCACAGGAAAAGGGCAGAAAGAGCCAGGCAAGTATGGAAGAAAAAAAAGAAAACTCAAAAATGCAAGTCAAGATAAAGGCTGCTATTGTCGGCCTCCCCACACACAGGTCTTTCACCCACATCTGTTCAAGTGTCTCCTTTCATGTCCCCCAAATCCCTGGCACAAGTCCAAGGCCTATATGTGAGCACAACTTCTTCACAGGTCTCTGTTCCATGTGACTCCTCCAATCTCTGCTTTTTGATCTCCTTTTTTTCTCCAGTCATCTCTAGCTTCTTCCTGCTCAGCTCCACTCTTCCTTAGGGCTAGGGTAAGGAACCTGGAACCTGGGAATTCCCCTATTACAGTAATACTTTTCCTTAGAAAGTATGTATCTTATTACACATTCAGCTATAATCCACTATTATTATATTGGAGCTCTGTTGGTGTAGTGGTGTGGGGGGAAGGGAGTGTTTTATGATATTTCAGTTAACCATTGTTTTAGTGACACTGAATTGTGATATTTACAGGTATTTTGTCTTCTGTAGTCTCCCTCTCCCCTCCTTAAATGTGACAAAGCTAGAAAGAGCTGGAGTGAGAAGAATGTTCTCCCTCCATGGCTTTGGGACAATACTCTGGCATTCTTTTTTTCTGGAAAGTAGACCTTTGTTAGGGAAAGGCTCTGGGAATATTTCAATAGAATATTCACAAGAACCCTTCTCCTGCCAAAGCAACAGTTCTTAGATCTTTATTGTGAGAACCCATTGAGATTTTTGGAAGTAAAGCCCATGATAGTGTGGATACTGTCTCCTCTCAAAGCCACCACTCCCAGGAGTTTCTCACTCTAGCACACACTCAGCTTCCATTAATTAGTCAAAAATGTGATTTCAGTGTTTCCACAAATTATGACTGTATTGACTTATGCTTCAGGTAAGCAGATATCACCTGCATTGGATTTCTTTTTCCCTAAAGATTTCCAGAGGGTATTTTGCCAAAACCTCATTTCTCTCTCAGATCCAAGAAAAGTCACTGATTTTTAGTTTGTTTGGCTTTTTGTTTTCATTAGTACTTGTTTTCTTTATCTTCTAAAATCTTTATTATTTTAATTTTTGACATATTTTTATTGATTACATATATATTTCTCTCTCAACCTGTAGACCCTAACATTCTCCCACCACCATATTACCCATGAACCATCATCCTGCTCCCTTGTGCTCCTCCCTTGTTTTTGAGGCCACAGCTCCACCCTCATGTTCATTCTGTTGGGCACAAAAGCAGAAGGGAAGCAAGGAGACAGTAGATATTGTGAGTTCCTGAAAAGGGAAAAACCTAGGCCCTGTATTCCAGGGATGGGAAGAAATTACAGATTGGTTTTTCAAATCCTTTAGCAGTGTGGCCTTCTGCCTCACTTCTGGGTGAGGCCAGGATAGGACAAGACTACAAAATAGAAATGGTCATATGGTATCTATAGGCATTCTGATCCTTAGTCTTCACATAGTTTCCCTCAGTTCAGCGTACTGTGGGACAATAAGAATATTTTTCTCCCTTCTACATTCTATTCCCTTTCCTCCTGCTTTTTCTATTTCAAGTTGTTATACATTTTTTCTGCACTCTTATTTCTCCACATCTTAATATTTTCAATTTATGTGAAACTACTCTTTTTATTCATCCTTTCTCTTATGAGTGTTTTTTTTCTTCTTATCTTCCCTGTCTTCCACTTCATCCCTTCTCTTTTCAAGTTTTCTCTCTCCATTTCTCCCTCTAACTTGGCCCCTTCTAAAACAAGAGAATTATAAGTGAGGGAATAGAGTTGAATTAAGGTGAGTTTAAAATGGTGGAATCAAATAGGAATAGATGAAAGATTAGATTTGCAAATAAGGTAAATGGAGGTATTATCAGTCACTCTAAATAAAATAAAAAGAGAAAGAAGCTACTACATACTAAAACAAACATTCTAAATGGTAAAATGGTAGTCATTCTAAGTAAAAGAAAGAGATGTTATTTATTGAGATTATTACCCAATATTGTTTTTCATTTTCCACAAATCTTATAGCAAAATGAGGACTACATATTTATGTACATATATATAGTAAAAGGATTTGTCAAATTATTTCTTTTTCTTATATTATGAATGTACATTAGAAATCCCAATAATATATATATATATATATATATATATATATATATATATATATATATATATAT
>PVHY01018503.1:0-29064 GCA_004024945.1 Uropsilus gracilis
GTTGTGCCGGGGCCTGGGGGTCTTGGTTCAAGTCCTGCCCGGGGCAACACAGTGAGACCTAGTCCCAAAAAGTAGCTGGGTGTGGTGGCATGCACCTGTAATGCTAGCTACCTGGGAAGCTGAGGCTGGGGATTGCTTGTGTCCCTGGTACCCCCGGCAACGTGAGCCTGCAGTTCCATGGGCAAAAATAATGAGACCTAGAGTCCAAAAAAAAAAAAAAAAAAAAAAAAAAAAAAAACAAAAGAAAAAAATCAGTGGAATATTTTTGTTTTATTTTACCCTCTTTGCTTAAAAACACTACATATTTTATATCTATTATTTAATCATTTTATTTATCATTCATTTATTCAGCAAATATTTATTGGTCAACAATTTCCACACATTGCTCTTGCTTCCAGAGACATACCAGTGAACAGAACTGAGCAAGTCCCAATCTACATGAAGTTTATATTCCACTAAGCTAGAGAAAAGCAACAAGCATATGTGCATGTATTTAGGCGTATATGTGTGTACATATATTTAGGTGTGTGTATATATATATATATATATATTATACATATACATTATATATAAGCACAAATCTTGTTGTATGTTGATTGGTGATACATACTATAAAATAAAACAGAGGGTAGATATAAGGAGAGTGAAATGAGAGACAAATTTAAAGAACCTGGAAGCAGGACTGATGGGACTACCTGGAAGAACTTTCTAGAAAGGGAAAGTAAGTGGAAAATTCCTGAATGGGGAGCAGGCTTAGCATGTTCAAAGAATAGCAATAAGATCAGGGCAGCTAGAAAAAAATGGCCATAGGATACTGATGGCTGAGGTCAAACAGGTAATAAGATACCAGAATGGTTAAGACTTCAAGTTTTAGTGACTGTGGATTAAAATTTAAGAATGGGAGCAATGTAGCATATTTTGGGTTTATTTTATTTATTAATCATTTGCATTTACATATTTATGCATATATGTGTATATATGACATATAATCTTGTTGAATGAAAATTATGCTATCCTCAGTGCTTGTGCAGGTGCGGATGTGGAGAAAAAGTAATAATACTTTTACACTCCTGGTGGAAAGGCAAACTGGTCCAGCCCTGATCTCACTGCCGTTCTTTAAACATGTTAAGCCTGCTCCCTATTCAGGAAGTTTCCACTTGTTTCCCCTTTCTAGAAAGTTCTCCCCGGAAGCCACATCAGGCCCACTTTCAGCCTCTTTAAATTTGTCCCTCACCTCACTCTCCTTAAATCTATCCTATGCTTTGTTTTATGGCATGTATCACCAATAAACATACAACAAGATGATACATATACACACATACATATATACATATATTTTTATAATACATCATTGCATTTTTCTGGATTCTTCCTGCAACCCTATCACCATGAACATTCACCTTGATCTTCTTGTGCTCCTCTCTTCCCCAATTTCTCCCTCCCCCCCTCTACCTCCATAGCTGTTTACCCCAGTTCTGCTGTCATCTTATTTTGACTTTTTCCTGGCTTTTTTTGTTATTCCTATATCCTACCTACAGGTGAGACCATCTGGTTTTTGTCTTCTTTCTGACTTACTTCTGCCAAATATGATTCCTTCTAGGTCCATCCATGTTATCACAAAGGCATCCTATTTGTTGGTTTTGGTTGCACAATAATATTCCCTTGAGTGAATATACCATATTTTTTTAGACTATTCATCATTTTTGGAGCATTTGGGTTGTTTCCATACCCTGGCTATTGTAAATAGCGCTGTAATAAACATCCAAGTACAAATATCTTCTTTTGAAATTAGTGTCTTGGTTTCCTTTGGGTAGATTCCCAGAAGTGGGATTGCTGGATCAAATGGGAGTTCCATTTTCAGTAGTTTGAGAGTTCTCTACATTTTTCACAGTGGTTGGACCATTTTGCATTCCCACCAGCAGTGTAAAAGTGTTCCTTTCTCTCCACATCCATGCCAGCACATGCTCCAAGTATACCATATTTTTTATTAAACATAAATTTAAAATGTCAGGACAACCTTTCATTGTAAACATTGCCTGATGTTAGAGAGTGTTGCTGTAGTGTACCTGTCAAGTGCATGTATTTTTCTATTTTTACACATAGACACACCATGATCCAGTCACTATTAACAAATTATCCAGCTTGAAAATTAACACAGATTTTTTTTTCAAAACATTGATAGGTTAATTTGGCTATTTTAGATGAACACCATGAGTTACCTATGTAAAATGTAACTAGAAATTAAATTAAGGTTTATTTCTTAAAATATAGTGTAATTAAATCATGTTTCTAGTTTTAAAAGGAAGAAGTACAATTATGTTTTACTTTAAAATATTTCTCACATGATACTAAAGTAGGACCAAATGGAAATTCTAAAGCTAGTACTAAAATTAAAGAAAAAGAATGACTAGGAAAAAGTACATCAGAAATTCAGCAATGAGGAGATTACATTTGTAGCAGCAGGAAACAAATGTATAAAAGTCAAAAAATATGACCACACTGATAACAACTATGATATGTGAATAAATCTATTTTCAGCTATGAGTTCTATGAAATATTTTCAACTATGAATTATAAGAGCAGATTAAGTCATTCAATAAAAATTGTATCTGAATTTAAATGTATCATATTGCAAAATACATATTGGATATCAAAAATGTGATTCAAATAAATATGTACAAAATAATATGGATAATGATATATTGATTACAGGTCAAAATAATTCATTAGATTTCAACATATTACATACTTATTTTGTTATATATCTCACTATTTTGAAGCTACATAATTATATAATATAGCTAGAAAAAAGTAAGATTGTGCACATGATTTACATTGCATTTCTAGTAGAGAGAACTGGTTTAGATCATTTGAGAATAAAATCACAGAGCTATCCCGTTTACCATAGGATATTAAGCATTCCTGACTCTTGGTTATTAAATGTCATTAGAAACCACAGGTCATTTCAACTCAAAATCACTCTACCAGAAATCCTCATTTCATTAAGAATCACTGGTAACACTGAAATATATGAGAATTCCCACAGGCAGATCTGTCACTTATTTCAGAACAGTCTTTGGAGATTTTACCTAGGGAAGATGCATCTATTATCAGACTCTGTGGATATCTTAGGAGAGGACTACATTGGTTGAACAATTTCCTTAATTAATTAATTACACAATAATTCTCCAAAGGCTCCCTACTTATAAATATTGTCTTCAAGTTGGAATGTTCCTACACTACTACTTCTGAACTACATGCCATATGCATGTAAACTGGTGCCTTTAATTGACATTCTATCTTTGATGTTGCAGAATTGAAAACTAAAGAGATGTCATTTTATGGAAAAAAAATTCTTAAAGTTTATAATTTCTTTATCCTTAAAGTATGCACAAATTTACTATGAAATAACTATGCCCAGGTTTATTTTTATAGACTCAATCTAGAATATATTGAGATTTCCCAATTTACATATTCCCATCTTTAGAAAAGTCATTATCTTTTTCCTTTGTTTGAATTTACTCAACTATTTGTTCTGTTTTCCCCTTCAGACATATCTACTATTTGTAACTGATGTCACTCCCTTCAACTTCTTTTGACTTACATCTTTTCTCGGAATTTCATCTTTTCCTCCGAATTTTTGATGCTCTGCTCAAATTGCCTTTCCCACTGCTGATTTTTCCACCATGTCGACTTTTTATGCCTGAAGATATTTTATTTCTCTGAGGTTGAAATTAGATTATCATCTTTCTTTTCTGTTCTAAAATGAATGCTACAACTCCTAAGAAGATACAATGCTTCCCTGTGCTTGTAAAGATGCTAAGAACTTGCCTAAAAATGACCATTCAGTAGATGAACAACAAAAACAATTTCTTCTTTCGAAGCTTTTAGATACTCTTTCCTTTCGTCAGGTGGGAGGTGGCTTTTCTCCTGCATACAAGGATATTTCTATGTATTCCCTAAGAATGAAGTCGAGCTCTAGCCAGCAAATTGTCTGCCTCCACTCCCAGCCTATGCATTTGGACTATTTTAGTATCTTTCCTCACATCCTAAGTCACTCAAAACTTGTTGCAATTGCCTCTCAACCAAGTGGCAATTTCTAGTGGTCAAGTGAAGACTAAGAAGTTGTCACTGCCTAGGTCCCTGACAATGAGAACTCAGAAACAAAACTGAATACCACAAAACTATATTCCTGGTATAAATCACGAGCAAACCTTCTCTGTCTCTCCCTGTTCCTTTACATATAAAACTTTTTCATTAGGGGCTAGAGATTGAGAGAGGATGAGATTCTACCTCTCAATTTGAGAAACCTGTCTGCTGATTTCCTAGTCTGTAGTATATATGCAATTGCTTTACCTGAATAGATGCTAGAGGCTACAAATTTAATATCCCCAGAAAGACTTTGTAAAAATTACAGTTTTCCTTAAAGTTGTGCATTTTGTGTGCATTTTCACATAGTTAAACCTTAATCTGGGCTCATTCTAATCAACTTGATAAGTTGACTTATCAAATATTCCAAGGACTATCAAATTTCTAACCAGAACTATTATTTGAGTCTAACGTAATATTATTAGAGGTCAGCATATTGCCGTTTCCTATAGCTTTTCTGCAAACAAATTTATGTCATATTTTAAAAATTGGCATTAAAAAACTGTACTTCCAGTGTATCTGCCAAATACACCAATTTTATAAATTATATATAAATTAAATTTTATACATTAAATTTATAAAATTATATTTTTATGAATTAAATTCATGGAATTGCAATTTTATTTATAAAATTTTAAAAATTATAAAATTAAAATTTTGTAATTGCAATCAAAATTGTAATTTTATAAATTAGGGAACTGAGAAATAGGGAAACAACTGTAGAAATTTAGAATTTAGACACCAGTAACACTGATGCACATTCCTGTTTTTCAGAGTCTTTGTTCAGGTCATTGCCCATGAAGTCATTCTTCCTTTTTTCAAAATTTATTTATATATTTCTTTTGCTTGATTTTAAATTAAGGTAACATTAGGATTCCCTACTAATCAGGCATTGGCCCCATATTGCACCCATCACCCAATCACCCGTGGTTCACCACCCTCTTCCCCTGTACTTTCTTCCCTCTGTGTTCTTACTTTGTCCCTTCCTACTTCTGCTTCTGGGTACTTTGGTTCTATCATCAGTTTTCGAGAGTTAACTTTTAAACTTGGATTTATCTGGCCCTTAGTTGGGTTTCTCTATCTCCCACATACTAGTGACACCAACTGATATCAAACTTTCTCATTGTTTCTGACTTACTTCACTTAATATTATCCCTTTCAGCTCTAGCAACAAATGGCATGAGTTTGTCTTTTTGCTTCTTGATCCACCTATCTATTTTTGTGCTTTTAGGTTGATTTTACAATTTGGTTCGTGGTTATTCCACTCCACCCCTATCTGTTTATTCCTATTATGGGCAAAACTCTCTTTATAAGGAGACTAAAACCTTAATTGTCTTCAAGAAACCAGAGCCTGAAGTGACAATTCCAACAGTGCAACTGTCATCAAGTCTGTCCACTCTAATTCTTCCTCCAGTGGAAGGCTTCATGCAGATCTACCTCCAAATTAAAAGAAAATCTTTACATTCAGCAGAAATGTTAAATTGCTGAAAGAACCATGCTGGGGAAAGTATATATGTTTTACTTTATTCACAACTCTATGTTGACTAATATTTGAAATGTTTGCTTTCTAGAAGATATTAACCCCTCATTTTGAATTGTAGGTCAAGGGTATATATTAACAATACTTATGAATTGATGAGTTCTGTCTGTGAATGTCTATATCATAAAATCAATTACCATTCTGAATTAAAACGAATCTGAATCATCAATAGCTAGATGCAATAATTAAGACTCTTCTGAGAACGAAAAAGAGTGAGTTTATTCTTCCTACAATCTAGGGGACAACGTAAGAGTCTATGAATGTCCAACAAAATATAAAGTATACTGTTATATATGTATACTGTAAAATTGTAAAGTATGTCAAGACACTTATTGCTTCATTATTTTTACGCCTGCCTCAGTAAAGTTAGACTTGCCCAAGATGTTCAGAATAGACTTTCCCAAGACATGTCACATGGCATGTGGATTATTGAGCTGAGGTCAATCAAAGCCCTGCAGGATCTTAAGAAACTTTTACCACTCCCTTGACTAACTAGAAGAACGCAGATTGGGACATTATTAAGAATTGGGGTTTTTATCAAAATTTAAATTTGATTCAGAGAAACTTATCTCTATGGTGGGGCAAACATCCAATTATAGAGGAGCCTCTCTACAAAAAAAAAAAAAAAAAAAAAGCTGGGAGCTGGGTTCCCTAAGCCAAAAACCTAAAATACAAGGCCGAGAAGCAACAAAATGGGACAGAAAACAGAATGGAGGTGACAGTCACCAAAAACAAGGAGGCACTGAAACAAACCAAATGAAATTGGACTGGTCTTTGGATATAAAATTAGGACAGGAAATCTAAGCAGCATGATCTACCATGTCCCAAGAAAGTACATCTTCACCCAGGATAAGGGCATAGCTCCAGAAAAGAAAGACTAAAGGGCCAACCATGAATAGACAGCAACAAGAAAGGAGACATATGGGATGTGGCTGGGGAGAGAGTGGAAATTACCATGGGGATCAACAATCATACATTGTGAGAAATCCAAAAATAAAATGAAATATTAATTTAAAAAATCTAATTATAAAGCATCTGGTATTTATTAAAAGACACCCTTTGCTCATCATTTGAGTATTTCTTCTCTCTCCTTTCAAACCAGATCTGTCCCAATGCCATTCCTTTATTCAATACACACACATACACATAAAATGAGGATATATATACACACAGATATGTGTGCATATACATACAGATATATGTGGATAAACATATCGACATACCTACATATATATGTACATGTAAGAATGAATTTTTATCTTCATGAATACAATAGGACATATGTGTGTGTGTATGCACATACATGTATACACATATACGCATGAATGATTGTGTGTAAACATATCAATATACATGCATATATACAAGTAAGATTGAATTTTATATGCACATAAAATAATGATATATAGATAAATGTGTATATATGCATATGTGTGTATATATATACACATATATATACATATATACACATATATACATACACACACACACACACATATATATATATATATATATATATATATATATCTGCTAATTTTACCCCACTGGCTTTAAAATCTATATGGATGTATAGTCAGCACATGAATGTAACTAAATTAGATTTTCTCCTACTAATCTGTCTAATGTTAATTGCTCACCAATCTAGCAAGAATTCAGAGGCATAGGGAGGAATTTCCTCTCTGTCCCTAATGTAGAATGGGGCAAGCAAAACCTCTGGAGCTAGCTGATGTGAAATCAAATATATACTTTATAGTTGAAATAATTTGAGCTGCATCTTAAACTTCCAGTTGAAATCTCTACCTATAAATGAATGTAATAGCTCTACTTCAAAGGCATTAAGATTATTCTTCATGTAAAATCAAAACAGATATTGTATCTAATACTCCTAAACTTATACCTATGTGTATTCAAAAACTACTCCACTAAGTCACAAAGTCAGGCACAAACAGTGTGAAACATATATGTCCCTTTTAATAAGTCTCTGAATTGAATGTGCTCTTTCCTTTTAATTACCCAAGAAATCTATTCTCTTCTCTCCTAGTACATTCACTCATTGAATATATATGTATTTTTTTTGTACTCCTAAAATGAGCCAGCAATATTTTAGACACATGGGATACAGCAATAAACAAAACAGACAACATTCCTGATCTCATGAATGTTACATTCCAGGAGGAAGAAAGATAAGAATAAACTTCAACATGTTTGAAATTGGAAAATGTATGCAGTTGAAAAGAACAGCACAGCTAGGGGATATTGAGAGTACATGGAGGAGGAAACTGTGTTTTAGTTGCAGTTTAAGTTTGGCCTTGTGTTGAGACAGGTAAGGGAGTGAGCTCTACAGATATGCAAATATTTGGGGTAAGAATGCATCAAGAAGAGAGAAACTGGTTCATTTACCAGAGTGGAACATGAAGAATAAAAGAGGATTACAATGATGTGAAATATATATATATATATACATATAAATAATTACACTAGAAAAAAAGAGTAAAAGAGAGCAAGTATGGCTAGATCAAAGGAAGTCAGAGGTATAATAATAGGAGGTGAAGATAAGAGGAAGGCAAATAATAAGGCTACTGGCCAGATTTATGTTTGCTTGTTTGTTTGTTTGTTTGTTTGTTTGTTTGTTTGTTTTGGTTGTGGTATTTGAAATATTAAAGCAAGAGTGGCACGTAGTTTTCACTTGACTGAATTTTGTGAACTTGTCCAAATTACACTGATTTCATGCTAAAACTAAAAGTATCTTAGACTGTGGATCAAAAAATCCAAATCAACTTAATCTTTGAAAATTACAGAAATTTTAAATCTCTTAAGAAATGAATGAGAAAATGAGTAAAATAGATTGAAAAAGGTGCTTTGGAACAGTAAGTCAAAGTCTTCTAAAATTTCTCTCTTTTCTCTGTATCAGCCTTGTTTTTTCATCCCAAAGTGTGAGTAAGAGATGTCAGTGCTTTATTGATTTTAATTTAAAGGTCACATCTTTTTTGGAAAAGGCAATGTATCTGGCACTTTTAGTGTTTTCTTTATATTTATCATAACTTAAAGGCCTTCAAGAAAGTTAGAAAAAGTAGTGAAAAAAAATGTGGTTTTAATCACAATTTTTAGAATCATGTATGCTTTCAAATTGAAGAGAGAGAAAAACAACCTGGGTAAAGCAGTGTCTTTTTTCTTGATCGTATTTTTCTTCACCTCTTTTTAAGGGTGCTAGAATGTCAAATAAATTGTAAGATGTTATTTTGCACATATTTTGCACATGTTACTTCTGAGACTCCAACTCTCAATGCCCCGTGGCCATTTCCCAAGGCAGTTCTAATCACATAATTCAAAAGGTTTCAAAATACTAAATGTTCAAGGGTTCCTCCCCCCCCCCCATTATTAGAAGTAGCAAGAGAAATCATTTTGAGGTGTTTTTATTTTGTTATTTTACATCTTCACACTTTTACCAAAAAAATTTGCTTTCATTGTTTTATTGTAAGAGCAGAGTAGTTTCAACTCTAGTAATAAATTACCCCAAAAACCCAGTGAGTTAACTCAGGTTAGACTCTTACTGTAGAGTTCAGGTGACTTGCTTAGAATAAACAATGTTCTTTTCCTCGTTCACGCTAAATGTCCATCACGGATCAGTAGGTCACTCATATCACAGAAGTGACCAGGGTTTTCAATGCTCAGTTTTGACAAGCGGCCCTCAAATTACAAAGACAATAAAAGAGATGGATCATTCTCTGCCTCTTAACGTGTCCCTGGGAAATGGCACCTGTCACTTCTCTTCACATTTCATTGACCACAGCATGTCAAATGGTAACACCCACCTTCCCGTTTTGAAGAAAGAAATATAACAAGTGTGTTTCCCAATCTTTCTCAAGACTACAAAGAGCAATCATTAATTGTATCTTTGAGATTCTTGCTCTTGGCATCCACACTCTAAGAACCTTCTGAAATCTTCAGTTCTCCAAGAGTAATTTCACACAAACCCCCAAGTGAGGTGAAATGAAACTAAATCAAAGAAAGTACCAGAGATTCTGGTGGGAATCAGAGGTCAGAAACCTCTAAACAAACAGTTATTGTCCAAATTAACTCGTTGACTTGAAATTCTACAGCAATAAAAAGGCTCAAAGTTTTCTGTTCAAAATCTCATCAGTCCTGTTCACTGTTGATACTTCTATTACCCCCCAGGGAGTGTTCTTATTCTCTGACTTCAAGCTGTTTTTCAGGACCCTGATACCAACCATCATTTACTTATAATGCTCAACTATAATAGAATAATGAGCTCCAAGAAGTTTAAAAAGAGTTATAAACACAGTGACTCATATAAAACATTAACACTAAATTTAATCATAGAAAAATTGAACATATCTTTTCACTCACAGCCTACGTTTTCACTTTTTCTTCCCAGTCCTAATAAATGTCCTTTCTGAATTCCCAGATAGCATGCTCATTAAGAAGTACCATTTTCAGCATTCATCATTCAAATGTTTCTCTCTCTCTCTGTCTCTCTCTCTCCCCTCTCTCTCTCTCTCTCTCTCTCTCTCACACACACACACACACATCAAAAAAAAAAAAAAAAAACACCAAAGTTTTCTTTTGGGAAACTCTCATTCCTAATTCTCGGTCGTGTAGTTTCAGTAAGCAACATCCCACCCCCAAACCCAAATGCCCAAATGAACTCAATTTAATCTAAGTCAATCAGGGTATTGTCCTTTCTCCCTGAACTCCATGACTGTTTTAAGAGGAGATGAGTCACAATTTCCATCAATGATGCAGGAGGAGATTCTTGATTCTTGATAGAGTCTTTAAGGGAAAAGACGCACCCTGACTCCTGAGGGAAGCACCATGAGAGATTAGAGAGCCTCCAAGCTGTCTGGGACAGAGTAGGAGTTCTGGGAAAAGCTCAGCCTTGTTATTTCCATGAATCATCATCAGAGAGCAACCGTGAGAGCAAAAAGAGAGCAGAGTCTAGAGAACCACAGATTGTTCACTTAGAGCTCTTCAATTCATGAATCCCTAAACCTTCAATGGGATCTTTCCATTGTATGAATCAATGTTAAGAGTCCCGTGTCGAAAAAAAGAATTAGATGCAAGAGATTGATAACAATCAGAGAGGAATCAACTCACAGACCCAGAACCACAGAGCATGTTCTGGTTTGGTCCAACTTAATGAAGTTATGAACATTCTTATATATCTTGGCAAGGAAATAGTCACAATGATCTAATAAAGAAGGGGAAACGATTCCAAAAGCATATGTGACATATACCGGGGGTTCAGGTGATAACAGGAGAATTTAACTGTGGGATGAACCACCATTATCCATTGGTCATATGTCTCGGGACATTCCAAAGGGGTTAGAAAACTGTGTCAATGATGAGGGATGTGCTGTTGCCCACCCTCTAGTGTGTCAGAGGGGGTGAGAAAGATGAAAGTTGCTCCTTTTATGTAAGGCATATCTGTCAACCTGCATCCACCCCCCATAAATCAATACTTTTGTTTGTTTGATCAATTTTGTTTGAGTTTTTGTCATTTAGAACCAAATCTTCTTGCACATAGGGAATAGCAAGTAAGAAAGGAGTGCCCCCCACTAATTCTGGGGAGAGGAGATGATAGGCACATGAAGCTGAGCTGAGTGCAAATAAAGAGAAGAAAAACAGAATTAACCTGGTATCCAGGAGGCCTTGGTTAGAGTCACAGATATTCTGGGTCTCCCTAGATAGATGAATTTCATCTTACAAGTCCAACTATTTTAATGTTTAAAGGAAAGAATTGCATCTGATGATTTCTCAAGTCCACATATTTTTAAAAATTGTTTGGTCTTATTAACAATATAAACAAGAACAATTAAGTCAAAGGGGTCAGTTAGGGTAAGGTTAAATAGTCTTTATAAACTTGTTTTTTTACCCACTGTGCAAGCGTTTATAACCATAAACATGATATCACATTATTGAATAAAGTTAAAGTATTAAATAGCTTTGGTTTTACTATGGTAATATATTTTGGAAAACTTAAACATAAATGGATTAAAAATTAAAATGCAACCAGAAAGTCCAAGCATGTGCTCTAAGAGTTTTGTGTATTGCATTGCAGCATTCTTTCTAAAAACTAAAAAGAAGGGAAATGTATAATGAAAAGGGAAGTTTTGAAATAGATTCTATCACATTCTAATGATGGAATCATAGGTAACAAGATACAATTGGTGGCAACATCTGAGGGAAGTAGGAAGAAATGAATGAGTTTAGCAAAGTACAGGATCACCTCAAGGCTTAGTTTACCCAGGAGAGTCTAAATTTATAGTGATGCAATTACTAATAACCAAATTTTTATTTTCAAGTGCCCTTGTTTGAAAAATCCATGATATAGTTACTCTAAGAAAATGAAATTTTTCATTAATCCATTATATGAATATATCGCTTGAAAGTTTTACAGTTAAAATATATTTCTGTATCATTTTTTCAATAAAAAAAATAAAATGAAACTTCATGAGAATCATTTGCAATGCCTGTAATAGTAGTTATCATCTGTAAGACCATGGGGATCTGAGATTCAGAGCAAAGTACTGAGAAGACTTGTAACACTGTTCTGTCTAGAGGGAAACTTGATGGTTAGTGAACACTCAGTCACTGATTTTCACCTTTCCTCAGAATGATATCCCCTGAAGGATAACTCAGATGCCCCCAGAAAGACTGCTCCTTAAATCGTTTCAGTTAACAGGGATACATGTACACAAATAAATGAATACTTACAGCCATTTAGTGACACTTCTAACTATAAGAAGTGTCTAAAATAAGAAATGCTGAAGTCATTTCACACACACACACACACACACACACACTATAGACCATCAAGCTGTAAGGAAAGATAGAAGAGGATGAGATGCAATAAAAAATCAATTTAAAAAAACGTCTCCCCTGTCATCTCTTGATAATTTTCCACAACCAGAGATACTCTTGTTCAGCATATCAAACTTAGCACAAATAAAAAATATGTCCTTGACAGTATCCATCAAAATCTTCCCCTTGAGGATTGATTACAAGTACAATGTTCTCTCTCCCACCCAAGACTATATCAGAACCTTCAGGACGGAGACCCTTCAATCTGCATTGTTAAAAAGCAATCTTCTAAGGACGATGAAAGCTCTCTGTTAGTCCGTCAGGGTAGCTTTCCTCCCCAAGAGTATACTCCAGTAACAGAGAGGAAATTTTTTTTTCCAGGAAGAGTCAATTCATTAGACCTTACCACAAATACTGTGTGAAGTAAATAAAAGGGAATAATCGGTGATGATTCAAAGATGAGTTGGTGTTCTGGAGAAATAACCCATTGCAACACAGCTTAAAAATACTACCAGTCAAATCAGATTTCCTAACACATAAAATCCTGTTCTGATACGTTTAGTCTGATACAAAGGCATAAATACCAGGTCTGACTGTTTTAAGAGAATTATACCATATTTAACAGCTGATCCAGGACATTTGTCATTTTTTAAAGGTGTATCATCAATCTTATACTATTTCAAAGAGTCAATCCTATCTGCTTTAAATCTCACAACCTTTTATTGACTGTCTTTTGCATGCTAGGCACTCCACAGAGAGGTAGAGAAGCGAGGCCAGATAGGATTCACATTTACTGGGAGTCTATTTTGCATTAGGTAACTGGTTCTTCAGTCTAAATTGGGTTCTGAAGCTTTCTGAGAGCACTTTATTTGTTTAAATGACCTCATACAGATATTGGAAAAGTAAAATCATTTTTACAAGAGGTTAGCAAAGAGAGATGCCCATACTATTATTTTACAGATGGTAAAAATCATCTGACTTTAAAATGATATATTACCTAAAAATATATACTGGGAGAAATTTAGCAAAAGCTCATAATAAGTGCCTATAAAGGGATTCAACTAGGATCTTAATTATTCACTTCATTTTTAACCCAAATTTTGCACAAGTTTTTAAAAGTTTAAATAATAATAGAATGAATATATTATGAGGGAAAAACCTGATATGAAGTGACAATGAGAGTTAGGTCATCAATTAGCTAATATGTGAAATTTTACTTCTCAACTTGGTACACCCTCATATTTGTTGATTGGTGTCACAGTTGTCCAGACATAATATCTTTTGCTCATTTTTAATGATATTTTTCTGCTGCTACAAATGAACTGTACATATAAGATCAACAAGTTTCAAAATGTTTAATAAACTGACTCAATCTTTGTTTCTAATTATGATCTGTGGGATTCCAGAACAATATCCAAAACTTAAAAGCCTATCTGAATTGCAGAAAAAACATTTTACTAACTTTGCAATTCAAAATATTAAAACAGTGTAGGAGCAGGCATTCTTTGCCTCAGTTTCTCACACACACACACACACACAAAAAAAAATCACTTGCAATTTCTCTGTGAGATATGATTTGGGGAGTCTACAGGAAAATTCTCCCTCAGTGTATGACCATCTCCTGATGTCAGTCATGTTGGACTTTTCTCTTTCTTGATAATGAGGGATCACAATTCCAACTCAGAACCCTTCATATCATGTATCTCTTTTCACTTTCATTCCATAATTGCCAAGAATGAAAAGGCAGTTAGAACACAAGAACCTGTAATAGTCAAATCCTCAGCCTGCAGATTTGAGAGTAAAGTCATAATAGCTTTAATTCTTTGGGCTATCTTATTTACCAAAGATCAAAAGAACATGTGATTATATCTGACTTCTGAGCACTTCCCATTCTCTTGTGGTACTAAAACTCTTAATTTGAGACAATTACTAAAAAAATCCTACCTAGTAACATGATAGTCTATCTTCTCTTATCATCCTTCCTTCCAACTTGAGCCTAGTAAAACTTAAAAATATATGTATCTGACTATCCATACAATCACTAATCATGCAATTTATAATTTCCTCAATTGTGTAAAATTCTGAATCCTTTTTTACCTTCCTTTTGCTTGCAAGCATCTATACAAAAAAGTCCTGAATTACACATATTTTTATATAACACATAAACAAGCATCCTTTACTGCCTCCTTATTTATCAGTAGTTTTAATCAGTCATAAGCAAAACTTCAACGCATAAAAACTTTCTCCTGGTGATAAGGGCAAATTCGGAATCAAGGGAATAGTCACTATGGAAAAAAGCTCTTCGTGATTAAAATGAGAAACAGAATGCACAGAAAACTACTTAGTCTCCAAAAAAAGGGGGAGCTCTGTAGACAAATTCCTGATTAAGACACAAGAAAGAGGAAATGGGAAATATTCTAAAGTCCTGTGTCTTTTAGTAGAACTCACTTTGATTCAGTCTGAATTAGGTCACTTTAGTATTAGCTTCTGCCATACTAATGCTTATTAACAGTTAACAGGCAGTTATTTTTAACTGGAACTCCAATCCGGACCTTATCATTCACACTAGGTTTTGCAAAGCACAAATTCAGAAAAAGAATACAGATGCTGAAGGAAGGGCAAATGTTAGCAAAATGAATAAAACTGCTGTTGAATGCTCTCAGCATTATTGGCTTGCTTCCTTTTCCGGAGGACCTAAAGAAATTCCTACCACAGCAGAATTTTTGCAGCATCCAAATGAAAATACAAAAAGAATTTATTTTTTGAAGTCTACTAATTAATGAGTAGCAAGGGTTGTTTAAGTAGGAATAAGAAAGGATATTGCAATAGGGAAATAATCACTGATAATCAAGAAAGACATAAATCATAGGAAAAAAATCTGTGATGGTTTAATACTAACCTGGAAATCAGTTCAACAAATTCCTGCTCAAAACAAGTCTCAGGGAATATGATAAAATCGATGCATGTCTACCGAGCAGCTAATGTGAGCACAGCAATGTTCTATGTACATTTAAGGAAAGAAAAATACCAAGCAAGTAGACAGAAGTGAACATAAATAGTGTATTCAATTGAATAGAAAAGCCTAGAGGTTCTATAGTTTAGTAAATGTGTGAGTAATCAAAAAAAAAAAAAAGACAAAGTCGTCATCAACATAAAAGGACATTTAGACATAAGGCACTTGGTCTTTGGCAAATTAAGAACAAAAATAAAGAATTAGATGCCTATAATAATAACTCTGTGAATGAAATTTAATAGATTTATCAATGCTAAATCATATGCCTGCTATATATCACATTTACATTCTACTCAAATGTCAATGAAACATTTACAAAAATAGCTTCTATATTCAGCCATAAAGCAAACTTTAATACTTCCAAAGTGTAGAAATTTTAGTTTGTATATGCTGACCTCTGTGCAATAAAACATAAATAATGACAGAAAAATCAAATAAAAATATCCAATAGATACAGCATTCTATTAAATAACAATACACTTTGACCAAAGGGGTTTTGTCTCAGAAGTATGAATGGTTCAATATTATGAACTCTATCAATACAGTTCATTACTTCAATAAGTCAAGGAGAAAAATTCAATATTCCCTTCAGATTTTTTTATAGCTTTAGACAACAAGTTAAAGAATACATTTGTGATCTGCTGAATAATAGCAATATCAAGAAGCAACTAACATTCCCCTTAAAGGTAAAACTCATGACTCTTCCCACTGAAATAAAACAGAAACAAAGAAGATACAAAGCTCTTCTGAAATTTAAGGTAAGAGATAATGGACACATAGATTAAAAAAAAATAATAATAAACCATCACTGTTTGCCAATGGAATTCTCTACTATGCCCATCATATTTATAACTTAAGTGTTCAATTTTACCAATGATGATATACATATATAAAATTATAGACTAAACTTCCAACCATTGTAAGTCAGTAACATTACCATCAAAGCCACTCCAACAAACTAAAAAAAAATATCTATTTTTTTAAATTTGGGAGTATTTTCTGATATGGGGGAAAAATTAGGAAACAAAGATGTACATAATGTCTCCGAATGGTACATTAATTTCTTCTGGCTATGGGATTCAGATTGCCAATATCTCTGATAGCAATGTAAATTCCTTCCTGGGTTTATGCATGTAAATGATGTCTTGGCTAGTAGAGTTTCCATGGTTAACATTTGCTTGAATGGTCATCCTATTTTGGTGCTAAATCAGCTCCATCTCTCTTCGTTCATTAGTGCACCTTTATAAAGCTCACCAATGGGAACTCCAGTCTTACCTCCAGCTGCACATTCATTGCAATATTCCTCATCTATAAATGTGTTCTTTGAATTCTCTTTTGAATCAGTCTTAGCATCTACCTGATTCCCTCATTAATGAGGAATTAAATAAAATCAACTTGTGTTCATTTCATGTATTTTATGTGAATTATGATTTTACCTTTTTTTTTAATTATCTTTTAATAACATACTGGACTATTCCATGCTCCTTTGTGATTCTTTCCTCTCATATCTCAGACTGAGGCATTAGTATAGAATGGAACTTCAGAGATAACTACAATTGCCCTACAGAGGCAATCTCTGAAATGGGGTACCATCCCAACTGGGAACGACTGAGGAAATAGAGTGCAGAAGAATATTCATCAATCTTGTGTTGACATTGACTACTGAAGCAACATATTGGTGACAGAAACCTTACTCCAGTGACAGCATGACAAACTGGCATAATGCAGCTTAATGGGTCCACTGGTTCCTCAATCTTAGAAATAGATGATATCCTCGAGGCATTTCCTCCTGTTCTATAGTAATATAGCACATCATAAAATAACTAATTTGTTATTGCTTAAAGGAAATTGACCCTAATTCCCGTGCAGCAGCATATCAAGAGGACATCGAAGATTGAAGAGAACTTTGGCATCGACGGACCCATAGCTGTTCATCTGGAAGCCTTGAGATAAAATATGAATTCTTTCTGATCAGTTCAGAAAAACAACCTTATTGCACCCACGGGAGAAACAGATATTAAAATGAAAACTTATCTGCTAGCAAACACTCACTCTTCTTCTTGAGAAGGCAATTTGCTATACAAAGTGCCGAAAATAGATGGGTACTGGAAGAGAAGAGCTATGATGGACTGAGGTTCAGGAAATCCAAGAATAAATCATAACACACTTTAAACAAAATATAGTGGCCACAGCATTTGGATTTTCACTGGGGACGTCTACATTGGCAACATGATATTTGTGAGAGACAAATACACAGATATCACTGCTCTCCATTTATCACCCAAAACACCAGGACTGTGTATTTAGGAAAGATAGTTTGGTAGTGGCTTAGATACCTACAAATCTCAGGTAGATTTTTATTTTTGAATAATTTATTTATATATATATATATATTTCACATCATTTTAATGCCATGTGATCACCCACCACCTCCCCTCCCTGACTGCTCCAACTGGCCTCCTCCCTTTTTATACTTTTATTTGGTTGTCCATCTATTAGTGAAAGCATTTGAATTCTTTTTCTTTATGATTTGTTTCTGCTAATATGATTTCTTCTCGGTCCATCCATGTTACCATAAATTCGTCAAATCTGTCATTTTTAATAGATGAGTAATATTCCATTGTGCATATATACCACATCTTTTTCATCCATTCATCTGTTTATGGACATTTGGGTTGTTTCCATGTCCTTGCAGTTATAAATGGTGCTGTACTAAATATCCAAAAACAGGTATCCCTTTGTACCCACACTGAGGTCTCCTTTGGGTAGATTCCCAGAAGAGCAATTGCTGGGTCAACTGGTAGTTCCATTTTCATTAGTTTGAGGGTCCTCCACACAGCTTTCCATACTGGCTGGACCAATTTACATTCCACCAGCAGTATAAGAATGTTTCTTTCTCTCCACCCCCTCGCCAGCACTTGTTGTTGCCTGTTTTTTGATGTGGACCATTCTTACTGGTGTAAGGTGGTATGGGAAAAAAGGTTGACCTCTACAAGAGCGATAAGAGTTTAATAACAAAGATTCACAAGGAACTTACACAACTAAACGAAATCGGGTAGAGTTTTAGGTGAGATTTATAGTGATACCATTTAGAAATGCCTTTTAATAGGGTGTGTATAGGAAATACTTGAGATTAGAAATATCTTTTAGACTTAGCAGAATAGAAGCTGGAGAGTGAGAAAATGCCTTACCAGATAACTACCAGATACATAGTTTCAGATGACTGTAGATGATAGAATTGTATGCCCTTAAAATGAGGAGGCACAAATCCCAGCAAATACACAGGTCTAAAAAAAAGGAAACAGTCAATTTCACAGTAGAAAATGCCACAATAAAAAGGAAACTGGAGAGCAACGCTACACACCTGCCTTACAAGAAGTCCCAGATGATCTGGAACAGGCTACCTGCCTCAAAGCTATTCTTAAAAATTAAGCAGCATGGACCAACAGGTCACAGGACCTCAGGTCCTCACCCAGAAAAAGAACATTTACCAGATATCGGAAGAGACCAACGGGCCAAACAATGAACAACTGAACATCAACTTCACCAACCAACAAAACACAAGGAGAGCGGAGTTGGAGTGACTGGAGGGGAGATTCAGACTGGAGGAAGGAGAGAGGGTCATGTATCAGGGGATCAATTAATGTGCAAATGAGACAAATAAAATTAATTCTTTTTTTAAGTATGTTAAAGTCTTCATTTCCAGTCCCTTTGTATGTAACCTTACTTGAAAATGAAATCCTTGAAGATGTAATCACTTGAAGATGAGATCATACTAGATTAGGATGGGTCTTCATGCAATGATTGGTCTCCTTACTAGAAAGGGGAAATTGAACACGCAGGTGGAAAACCATGCAAACACACAGATTACAGAGAATACTATGTGGTGAGAAAGGTAGATACCTGAGAAACCAAGAATGCCAGAGAGTGCAGGCTATCACCAGAAGGGTAGAAAGCATGATCCTGTGGGATGCAACACGTGGGAGCAGTTGGTAAGGGGGGTCGCTATATTGCAGGAGATGCCATTGTCTCATGGAAATGTCTTTTGTGAAATGTCTCTTAGTAAAATCAACATAAGAAGATAGATGATACCACTCATCGGGAAGAGCTATCTTTAGTAAGTCTGTCTTTAGTAAGTCTGTCTTTAGTGTTCTAAAGCCAGGTCAGATATGAGTAAGATGTGCCCCGTTCAAAACCTAGATCTTGCCCAGATATTGTGGCTCCTGACAGAAGTAAGCTAAAGTTGTTATTCTTATTTTGGAGATGAAATGTCTTCTCTGCCTTAAGTGGCAAAAGAAATTGCAGTCAATCTGTGCAACTATGAAGAAGGTGACTTCCTTAGAAGATGCACGGATGCCAACCAAATGTCTCACACAGACTGGAAATCATTAGCATAACCTTAATAAAGGAAGTATATGATCCCAAGAATGGTTTTTGGGACCTCAGGAATCTGGAATCTTTTTGCCTTTATCTGGGTGGGTTTTGCTGATTTCATAGATACAGAATTTGTTCAGAAATCATCTGTGATAGAAATGCCACATTTTCCATGGCTACACTGTATCTCCCTTAAAAAGTCAACTCCAGAATAATGACAGCTCAGATGGGCATCTTTTCTGTACAGCTAACTCATTCATTCTCTGTCCTCAACTGTTTATCTTTACAGAATAAAGTAGTTCCGTTCCATGTTTGGGACTAAGACAGGCTCTGTCAAAGTTGGTCTGAGTTCATATTAATCCTTTAAACCCAGGAGGAGAAAGAAAGGGAAAGTTTAGTGTGGTTTCACGTGCACAGGGAAGAAGGATGATCATTGAGGAGCACAGGGGGGTGAGGGGAGGAAGCAATCCAACCAGAGGAAACTGAGGCAGAGAATTGCCTGTGAATCACTTCCTCTCCATGTTTATAGTGGGAGCAACCAAATTTCAAAGGGACACCTTTACTCAGATGTTTACTGCAGCACTATTTATAGTTGCAAGGACATGGAAACAACCCAAATGCCCCAAGACAGATGAATGGATGAAGAAGGTGTGGTATATAAACACCATGGAATACTACTCATCAATTAAAAATGACAAATTTGCAGGGCATGGTGGTGTATGCCTGTAAGCAGCAACCTAGGAAGCCATGGCCAGAGCCAGGGATCATGGTTCTAGTACAGCCAGGGGCAACATAGGGAGACCTAGTTCCAAAAAATTAGCTGGGTGTGGTGGTGTGCACCTGTAATCCCAGTTACCTGGGAAGCTGAGGCTGGGAATTGCTTGAGTCTGTGGTAACCCAGGCAATGTGAGCCTGCAGTTCCACGGTCAAAAATAGCAAGACCTACTCTCAAAAAAACAAAAAATGACAACTTTGATGAATTTATGGTAACATGGATGGACCTTAAAGAAATCATATTAGCAGAAACAAGTCAGACGGAAAAAGACAGAAACAAAATGCTTTCACTAATAATTGGACAACCAAATGAAAGTACACAACCGGGTAGGGGAGGGACCAGCTGGAGCGGCCAGGGAGGGGAGGTGGTGGGTGACCTCTGGGGATTACAATGATGTGAAATATATATAATATATAATTTATATATAAATTATCTTATTTCTTAATTTATTTATAATAAATATATCTTATATATAATTTATATAATAATGAAAAGAATTTCAGGACAGCTCTCCATTCCAAACAAGCTGGATTCATGTTCTCCCAACAGACCTTGGGACATTCCTCCACTCACTGTCACCTCCAATGACTATGAAAAGGTGTTTGAGCGGGTGGCTCTTCTATGTGCTACTTTTCATTTGCTCAACTGAATGTTGCACTGTTGCAGGGGTTCCCCGGAGATGGATGTGTCACCAATGCTGTATGTGCTCAGATTAAATAACACAGGCATATCCAGCAGCATCACCGAGCACCCAGATGATGACAGACGGCCAGAGGGCAAAGTGAGGGAAATGGCACCACAGGAAATTGGAGTAGTATTTTGCCGTGCTTCGTGCTGAGTGTTGTCGACAGTGAGAAATCACCTCTTCCTCATCCCCTTCAGCCCATATCTTCTGTGAAATAAAAGAATTCAAAATGAAGACCAAAAAGCATGGGGAAAGTATGTTATTAAGAGACTGTGTGATTAAAAAATCACTTCATTGTAGGAAACCAATCTCAGCATTGTAAAATTGGATGTCTGGTGAAACGCTTAAGGAAAATGATGGCTGAAAGTATTAGGTCTTAGTAATATAGAGGCAGAATTGTCAGAGTCCTCATTTTTGCCTACTAAATGAAAAGGGAAATGTCTATTGAAGAAACTGATCAAAATGTACAGGAATATAAAAGCCTAAACTCTGAGAACATGAAGAAATGGAACAATAAGTAATCATTCAACAAATAGTCCAACTCCCCCTACACTGGGGAATAATACATAGTAGTGAATAAACCCCAACCTTGTTTATATATGGGCAGTAGTCATGGCATAAAGCAGACATGGAACAAACATGCCCACAAATGCAGAATTGGATAAACAGGTTACATCCTGCCAATGAAATAATTAGAGCCATTGTCTATAAGAGGAAATATTGACATGTACCAAGCATTCCTTTAAGTCCTTCATATCAAAATTTTACAAACAAAGAAACTGAAATACAGGGGTGTTAAGTTACTTAACCAGGGAGGGACACAATACTAATAAAAAGTAGGTCCAGAATTTGACTTCACACTTCATAAAATTAGCTGAGGTCTTCTCAGAGACCAGTAACATGGAGAAAACTAGAGGGAAACAGCAAGATTCATGAAAGGCCATTGAGGAAGGGGCTTTATTTTCGGCTGAAACCTGACATCTTCACACAAGGTTGGACTTTGTTGTTTTTGTTTTTATGTATTTGTCTGTTTAATTTTACACCATTGTCTATCCGGGGGCTTCTACAACCACCTTGTCAATGGTGAACCATCACCTTGTCAATGGTGAACCTCCCAACTCCTGCTTTTCCCCCCTCCCTTTCTCTTGCTCCTTGCATCCATTTTGTTGAGTTAGTTTTAATTTTTTATCTGTTTGTTTGGTTTCCCTTTATCCCTCATATAAGTGAGACTATCCATTATTTCTCTTTTTCTTTCTGAATTATTTCTGCTACTCATAATTCCTTCTAGCTCCATCCATGTTACTGCTAATGACATCAGGGAATTGCAAATCAAAACCACAATACGGTACCATCTCACACCAGTAAATATGATTCAGATCAAAAAACCGGGCAACAACAAGTGCTGGTATGAATGTGGAGAGAGAGGGACACTTCTACACTGCTACAGAGAATGCAAACTGGTCCAGCCACTATGGAAAGCTGTGTGGAGGACTCTTAAAACTACTGAAAATAGACCTACCATTCAATCCAGCAATCCCACCGCTAGGAATCTAGCAAAAATTGTAATCCAAAGGACACCTGTACCCAGATATTTATTGCAGCACTATTTACAATAGCCAGGCTATGGAAACAACCCAAATGCCCCAAAACAGATGAATGGTACAGAAAGCTGTGGTATATGTACACGATGGAATATTATACATCAATAAAAATAGGTTGGACTTTGTATGACTTTGCTAAGTGTAGCAGGAAGTCAGAAGAGTTCTAGGCAGCGGGAAGAGCATTGGTTAAGGTTATAAAGCAGCAAGGAGATTCTGGTAGAGAACACTAGAGATCTGTCTGCTTTGGAAATGGTGGAACCACAAAACCACATAATGCTGTGAATGCCATAGGTTGAAAGGTTCAGATGATGAAAAACCTTTTCAAGAGAAGGGTGTGTATTTATCAAACAGGAAGGCTTCAGTGAGGTAAGGGGGGAGATGAACAGGGAAAAGAACAGGTTCCTTCTTTTGTTTTGAGATTATCATTTGAATTGAGGTACAGTCTTTAAATCAAGGAGCACAATAATGAAGTATTTTGAAATTTTTGGAAAGCTTTAAAATGTCCATGAGTGTTGAGGAAGACATTTCTACTCTAACAAATAATCTTATTAAAATAAAGCAACTCAATGCATTGAAATAGGTAGGTGGAAGAGGAATTATACTAGTCCAAGTTTCTTATTTCACATAAAGGTTACCCAGATTGAATTACATCTTTTTATTTCAACTTAAAAAAAAGAAAACCATATTTCCTTCATCAGTGAAGTCACACTGAAATAATTTAAAAGTCACAAAGTACAAAAAACTGTCATGAGTACGTTGTAAAATGAAGTTGAGTTTATTAGTAAAAACATGAAAATTATCAAAATTGACCCAATTATGGGTCTCACACAGTAAATGATAAAAGGCTTTGAAAGATATAAAAATAGTGTCCAAGCAAAGGTATCAGAAAAAAACATTTAGAAAGTGATATAAGGGAACAATTTCGCTATCAAAAACAATTTCTACTATTAAAATTGCTTAGAAGAGTGAAAGTCCTGTTTAGCTTTTAAAGTAGCGCTAAAACTGATAGAAATTTCTGAGAAACATCAGATAAAGAGAGAACATATTAAATTCATTTCTTAATACGTATGTAGAAAATCTAGAGTAGATTATTAAACTTGACTTAAATAGTATAGAAGAATCATCTCAACCTAACATCTGGGAAATCTACAAACAGACTCTCTTTTCAGTTGACAAATCATTCAACTCCATAGTTTCCAAAAAAAAAAAGCAGTTAACAAACTTTAATATCTTCTCAGAAAATAAATAAATAAATAAATAAATACAGGCAGTTATAAATTGACAATAGCAAACTTATTAAGATGATAAAGAATGTCTATGTTAAGTCAAAATCAAGTATTATGCTTAATGATACAGCACCCAGAAAACTGTCAGAAAGAAAATTAAAAATATAACAGGAAAAGAGAGGAATAATTACAGGGACTATTACCTTCAACAGCTAAAGTGCGTTATAAATCCAGCATACTTGAAACAATGTGAGGCTGTCACAGGAAGAATCAAATCAACAAAACAGAAAATCCAAATATGAATAGATATCACTGTTTAAATGATCAGGTAATAGTAATTAATAAACAATTATTAATCCCAACCTCAATCCATGAACCAATACTAATTATAATATCTAAATAAATGTTCCAATATTACAAAAATCAAACTATGTACAGAAAGAAGAGGTAAGTACTTAGAGAAAGAAAATACTAAGCAAAAATGGTATTAAGGAAAAGTTTGGTTAATTAGACAATATTCAAAAACATTTAGATACCAATAAGATTCTAAGAAAATTTTAAAAGGCAAACTACTGGTACAGAAATAATTTGCAGTATATGACAATGAATTAAAATCATAAAACATATTTACAAGTCTTTAAGGTGATAACCCATTAGGAAAAAAGGATGAAGCTCATGAAATAGAAAAATGCTTAAAAATTTAAGAAATGTGATCAATTGAGTTACATAAAGTTTTATTTTCAATAAGCAATGAATAAAAATATAGCAAAAGGACACTAAAATCAGACTATTAAATACCTGGTATTGATGGGAATGCCAAAAAAAATAGTTTCAAATATGTTTGAACTCTCTGGAAACACCTTCATAATACTTAGTAAATGCCTCAAAAAATTTAAATCCCTTAATTCTTCTATTTCTATACTTGGTGCTTAAGAAATAATTATAGATGTTCACAAGGATACAATTACAAAAATATTCCTTTTAAATAGCATATTATAAAAATATTTTAAATATTGAAAAAGACTGATACCATGTAGAATGACAATGATTTGTGCATTTTTTAAATCACAAGGATGTGCACAATTAAAACAGCATGAACTAGTTTTGTTTTGCAGTTTTTATATAATAGTATGAAAGACTATTCAAAGATATGATACAAATAAAAAAACTAAGAATATACAAAAAATTATTGTTATTTTTCGATGTCATATTTCCTTCCTTTTGCTCTCAGATTTATAAGGTTTGGGGGAGGGGAATGATTATACTAGCAGTAAGAAGGGAAAAGATAAATACTGGATGTTCTCATTTATATGTGGAATATATGGAAACAAAAAAAATAGTTAATAAAAAGTCAAGACTAACAGGCTCACTACAGAATTGATTCAAATAGCAAAAGAAGGAGAGCATGGGGTGGGGGGAACAGGGAAGGGAGTAACACAAAGGAATAAGGTGACCTTGCATGGGTGATATGATGGTGGGAAAACTATGGGGAATACAACAGTGTAAGAAGAAAAAGAAAATAAACAAATTATAATCAAAATAAGACCAAAAACAAAAATAGGCAAATAAATTTCTAAGTTTCTTTCAGTTGGCATCTTGAAGAAATATGTAGAGGAAAAATATAAAATTGAGCAAAATTTATGTTATATTCAAACATTTAACCTACAAATGAAAGAAGGTAGTTGTATTAATAGTTTGCATATTTTGGCAAATGGATAGCCTATCAGAGTTGGGAAAGCTGGATAAATATCCACACTGAAAGAAAAAGGCATGAAATTGGACACTGATATTTCACTCTAGATAAAACCACTCCAAAATGATTTAAAGATTTACATCGACTTCAAACTGTAAAACTCTTATTCAATAGTGTGAAGTGTTAATTACTCTTGATGACTAAGTCTAGAGATCGTGTGTATAACCTAGTGCCTAAAGTTAATAATACGATCCTGTCACTTGGACATGGCTAAGAGAGCAGTGTTCACGTTACGTGTTCTTAAAACACACATTAAGAAAAGAAGAGATGAGAAAAGTCAGAGAGGAACTGGGTTTGTCTATTACCTTGATTGTGGTGATGATACCGCAAGAGTTCACATGTATATAAACTCATCAAATAGAACAAATCAGCTCTGTGTAGTTCTTTGTATATCATCTCTGCCTCAATCAAACTACTTTTAAAAGAGGAAAATTCTGGCAAACACTTGTTTATTTTACAGCTTAAATAGAAGTAAAGTTTACAGTTAAAAAAATCAATATTACCTCGTTTAATTTCACTGTATTTACAAGAGCTTGCTGCTAATCTTCGCTATTTTCACTGCATAAACTGGTTGTCATTTGCTTCGACGCGATTTTCATTGCCTTCCTACTTAATCTACTTAGTTCATAGTCTGTCCAGTGCATTGCCTGAGATTTCAGACAGGATGCTCCTGGATTTTTGACATTATTTGGTATTTTTCATGTTTCCCACATCTGCTTACCAGGCAACTCGATTAAATAGGTGCTGTTCAGAAACAAAATCTGTCTAAGTGTTCAGAGAAATAAAGTCAAAACTAATTGTGTCTTGTGTGGGATTTTTTTCTGCTACCATAAGCAACCTCTAAATAATACTTAGATGATGTTTATTTTGCTAACTGAATTGTCGTGGCAAGTGCTCTTGGCTTACCTTCTCCAGCCCCATCAAGAATCACAGTTCCAAAACTACATATTCCACTCTTGACTCTGACGGCCCTTGGGCAGTGGTTAATGGAGCTGAGTTATCTTTATATTAAGATGAATAATGCATAAGGTAAAACCCCACCTGGCAGCACTACCATTGAAAGCAGATGACTGATGGGATTTGACTGACAGGATTCTGTGAATTCTGCCTGTGGAGAGAAAGAGAGACCTTGTCAGGCATCTAGTTCTTACTGCTTCTAAACACAAGTCTGAAGCATCTTTGCTGTTATTTCCTCCCTCTGTCCTCCCACTGAAATTGAGTCTCTAGCACTCATTTAGAATGCAGAACTGAAAAAGTGGGCATATGGGTACCTTTTTTTTTTCACTAAAGAATCTTGAATAAGTCAAATAATCCCATGTAACAAAGAATAGCGTTGTCCCTTTAGGAATCGGTTGTTTCAACCTGTGGAACGTGGAAGCAGGTAGAGAGATGGAGCTTCAGATAAGAGAAACATCTTCTATTTCTCTCACCTCCTCTAGCACACTAAAAGGTGGGCAACAGCACGTCTTTCACCCTGTCACCCAGCTTCCTAACCTCTTTGGAATGTCCCAAAGAGACATGCGACCCATTAGTGATGACTGTTGCCCCCAAAGGTAAATTCTCCTGTTATTGTGCATCCCCACATCCTGCCTGCTACATGTCACATACACTTTGCTACTTCCTCATTACATCATTCTAACATGTCCTTGCTAAGGTATAGAAAAAGCTTCACAACTTCATTAAAGTTAAACCTAAACATGTTTCCCAAAATCCCTTTCTGTGGACTAGCCTCATAAATCATTATCAATCTCTTCCATCTCAATTTCTTCTTCATTCCACATGCTACGCCTAATGTCTACCAAATTGTTTCACTTTATAGACCAGTTTGGTCACACTTTGTATTATTTCCTCTTACTGAGACCCAAATTCCACCTTTAGCTTCTTATATGACACATGTCCATCTAGTGAAAGTCACCTCCATGTGATACATTCAAATCTTAGAGTTGTGGGATATTCATATCCTACAATGAAACCTTTATAGTGGCCATTCTCCAATCAGGGCTCAGGTTGTTGTTTTTGTTTTTTTTTCCTGACTTTCTGGGTTTTGTTGCATATTCACTCTTGCCTCTTCACTCTTGCAGGAAATATAACCTAAGATAACATACTTTTCCATATATTTTTAGTACAAATCCTAATACAAAAAAAAAAAAAACCCAGCAGGAAACACCAGCTGAAAATTCATATGTGCCCTATACATTATGCTAAGCATTTCTTATGTTTCATTTTATTAACTTTTCAGAATAATTTCATGTGAGAGTTGCTAGTATTAGCCTCAGTTTAGCCAGGAGAAAACCAAATTTTATGCAAGTAAGTAAATTACCTGGGGTCACATCATGAAGCAGAGACAGAAGTAGGATCAAGGAAGAGGAGAGTCTAATTCCAAAACCCACTTCTCCAAGTGCTGTACATGATTGTCTTCTAGCAATTCCGCTGGGACAGAAACCAAAGTATGCTAGCTTTTATTTATTTATGTATGTATTTTTAATTTATATATATATATATATTTCATGTCTTTGTATCCCCTGAGGTTCACCCACCATCTCCCCTCCCTGACCACTCCCACCCTCCATTGCCCCCTCCTGCCAGTTATGTACTTGTTTGGTTGTTAGCTTGTTTGGACTTTCTTTCCTGGCCTTTTGCTTGTTTTTCCTCTACCCCATATATTAGTGAGACCAACTGGTTTCTGTCTTTTTCTTCCTGATTCGTTTCTGCTAACTTGCTTTTAAAATCAGAGCATGTCAACTGAGAGAATGACATTACACATATCAGACGGATTCTGCATTACCCTCTCCTTTGCTTGCTGTTATTGAAATTAGATGCCATGCTGTTAGCTCCCCTGTGGAGCGACCCAAGTGGCAAGCAACTAAGGGAGACCACAAGTCAAGAGCTAATAAGTTGGTGTGGCACGGTAGCACATGCCTGTAAGCGGCAGTCTAGGAAGCCGCGGCGGGGGCCAGGGATCATGGTTTGAGACCTGCCAGGGGCACCTAGTGAGACCTAGTTCCAAAAAAAATAGCTAGGAGTGGTGGCATGCACCTGTAATCCCAGCTACCTGGGAAGCTGAGGCTGGGGATTGCTTGATTCTGTGGTACCTCGGACAACATGAGCCTGCGGTTCCAAAAAAAA
>PVHY01018504.1:0-29126 GCA_004024945.1 Uropsilus gracilis
ATATATATACACAATAAATTTTAAAAGTAAAAAAAATAAAATTCCCTGTTCCCTGTCATACCTTGGGATTGTCCCTTGGTGATGAAACTGAAGCAGGAAGCCTATTCTAAAATAAACACTTTCTTGAGTATATTACAGTCTGATTATTTCTCATTTGACCAGTTCTTCTTCTGCCTCATCAGTCTTCAAACTACTGAGTGAACTTTGTTATTGTAAATCTGAGCCCTAGTGAGGTTAGTTTAAATTGCTTTATTGTGATTAGAAGGACATGTGGGGTTTTATGAAGGGAATAAAAAGGAATGCATGTGATAACAATGAAGGTGCCATCTAACAAAGTGTTGCATGTAAGTAGATACTAAAATCAGTTTCATAAACGGATTGAATAGATTTTTTCCAGTCCCTTTTCCCCCAAACAAACTTCAGAGGTAAGTGTAGAAAGGCCCATGTTTACCCAGATGTAATACATACCAAAACATTGCAGGTCATTAGACGATGAAAGGGATTTACCTTACTCTTTGAAAGAAAAGGTTTTTTAGAGATAGTTTCTAGGTATCAGTTGTTGTGCTTTAGCTGAAGAAACTGAAAATGTGCAGGGCGTGGTGGCATGTGCCTTTTGTCCAAGTGCTGGGAGGCAAGAGGCTTGGGATCGCTTGAATTCGCAGGTTTGAGACTACCCTGGGCAACATAATGAGACCTGGTCTTGAAAAAGCAGCCGGGTACGGTGGCAGGTGCCTGTAATCTCAGCTACCTTGGAGGCTGCGGCTGGGGATTGCTTGAGTCCGTGGTACCCCTGGGCAACATAGCTGAGACCTAGTGTAAAAAAAAAAACCCAAAAAACAAAAAAGAAGATGTTATTGCTTGTGGGGTAAGCAGAACTGGTTCCCAGTTAAGTGATATATAGAATTCTCTACAAAAGTTAAAACTAACAAACTGACAGCAAAACTAAAGATAAAGCAAGGGAGAGGGAGGTCAGGGGAGGTCAAAGGAAGGATGGGCATGGGAGATTGGGATGGCAGTTCATAGGTGACAGGGGTGAACATCAGAAGATGCAATTATATAATATATATGTAATCAATATAAACTTTTAAATAAAATAATTCTCCTACCATAAAATAGCTTCTTCCTTTCTACCTTCTTCCCTAACCTCCCACTCTCCTTCCTTCCCTCCCTCCCCTCCTTCCATCTTTCATTTTATTTTTCCAAATTGGAACTAAATGATCTCAGTCAAATTTAGAATTGAAAAAAGAAAATAGATGCTATTTGAGTCTTCGGACAATTCCATTGACAGACCATCTGGTCTAAGACATGTACTTGGCTTGTTAAATATACTCTTGTGGTGGTTCACAAGGGGATGATTTTTGTTGCTCTCTTCTCCTTCCACCAAATGGCATCTGACCATGTCTGGTTGTCATGATGCTAACATGCAACCCAGGGGGACCCCAGTTTGTATGCTCTAAAGTGTTCCAGTCATCCATGCCACACAACGGAGACTCTTAGTGCAAAAGAGTCTTTTAAATATTATCCTTTAGATAAGATAATGTTCATAGAAAGATGAGAAGATAATCATTTCTCAAGAAATCACCCCAAATGACCTATCCCTCCAACAATAAATGGCCAACCAAACAGAGTCAGCACAAAATGGGGCATCTGAGGCTCAAAAATTTGCTGCAAGTCCAAGGTGTCTTCTGGTGGGGAGCCACAGGAAAGAAGGTCTGAAGCAGTCCCAGAAACCTGGGGAAAGGGAGCAAAATTAAAATACCTATCAAGGTGATGACTGTCATTGGCAGTCTCCCCACACGTCTCTCAGTCACTTAATCTCTTCCAAGTGTCTCCACATGTCTTTCCTCCATGTGTCTCCCAAGTCCCTGGTGCAAATCCACAGTCAAGAAGGAAGTAAGTCCTTTTCCACGTGTGTCTTTCAGGGCCTACCTGCCTTCTGTGTTACATAACTTCACCTGGTCTCTCATCTCCGCTCATCAGTAAGGGGGGGCTGGGAACAGGGTACGTTTCCCTTTTATGGAGATGCCTCTAACAATCAGTAGGGGAAGGAGGCACTGGCAGATAATATGTAAGGGCCAGGGAAAATAGGCAACATCCCATAATATACAGAAAAGCGTCTACCCCATCGTTATCCAGCTCAAAATTCCAGTGTTGCTGAGGTCGAGAACTGTGTTTTAGCGATTTTTGAACTATGCCTACGTGGATCTTCCTGTTCAGCATCAAGGTTGTGGAGAGTATGAGATAGTCTATATCATCATCATAGCGAACGTTCATTAGTAACAGCACTGACTCCATTGCAGATGTTGCTTTAAATACCTTGAATCGCCAGAAGTCTATGAAGCCGACATGACTAGCTGCAAATAACAGCTGAGATAACGAAAGAAACAAGAAGATAAGTAACTTGCCAAGGGACATTTGTGTATTAAGAACTAGTCCAGGAAGAACTGCAAAGCTTGAAGTCCCCACCCATAGCTATGATGCTCTGTAATTAACCTTTTTTAAACGCCACAAGATTCCAGCCTTCTGGAGGCTAGGGGGAGGTTTTGCAACCATCCCTACTGGGTAGTTCATTATCAGTCCTAGTAGTTAAAGAATGTTGAAGACCTTGGAACTATCTTCCTAGACTTGTTAATAATGAATAGGGGAAAAGCCAGCAACAAAGGAACAGCCACTTGAGAACCCTTTCTCAATTTTCTCCAATCCCCTTTGTGTTCTCCTTTCCGTGCTTCCTCCTCCCTGGAGCTCTACCTTCTGTGCTCTCGCCCAGGCTGGTCCCACATTGGTGCTACTGCCCTTTTTTCCTCACCTCCTAGGCCCAGGTGTGTGCACTCACACATGCGCACATCCCTTGGATCAGATGTTTAATCCTGGGGAGGGCGTCATCCCACAGGTGCTGGTCATACAAGCTATTTTGGAAGGATAAACTTACCTTCATAACCACTATATGTGTGAAAACATTCAGGTAACATAGTTGAATGTTTACTTAGAACTCACAGCCCCTCTATTGACTGTTGATTTTGTGACAAATAATAGTTTTACTTGCTTGAAGGAAGCTCTGTCAGACTACAGGAAAAAAACAGAATACAGTCAGACTACAGGAAAAAAACATCATGCAAATATTTTCCCCAAACACTGAAATTCTCAACATGAAAAATGGAAATGATTACAATTTATGAATTCTCTTCTATTGTTACATAGAATAGTTATGGTAATTGCACTAAAACCACAATGTCTTTTCATTCAGCTTTTATTAACTTTAAGATCCATGGGGGGAAAAAGACAAAAATCTTCAAGGATTTTCCCTCAAAGAGGGACAACTCCTTGTTTCCAGTATCTCTCTAAGAGGCCCAAAGGATTACTGTCCAGTGCATAGATGGGTAGTTTAGATCTCAGGGCAAGGTCTTGCACAATAAAGACAAATCCATTCTTTTTGGCTCAGTGCCTGAAAATATAGATCCTCAAGCACTGCTTTGACTAGTTTTATATGTCTGAACTGAATCTATTGTTTTCCAGTGTGGTTGCCCTCGGAGAAAAAGAAATGACGTCTGTGGAAATGGAGAGGCTGGAAGGGTGGTTCAATGGTGGGGAAATGAGATGTGCTAAGAATGCCACAGAAAGAAATCTGGTCAGATTTACTTCCTGTGAATTATAGAATGCAGCTCCAGTTATCATCAACTGGGAACTCTAGACAAAAACACTGACACAGATTCTTGTCTGCTTCCTTTAAAATATCCAACTCAACATTTCTCCAATTCCCTTTGATTCATTGCTCCTGAAAAGGACTTAGAATACGATGTAAAATAAAGACAGTTTTTCCTGAAACAGCACTTTGAAACACTCACAAATAAAAAATACTGTCTATCTACTTGCCCTTAGTCATTTTAAAAATAAAAGAATGCAAAGAAGCACAATTCAACTTCATCCTCAAAATCACTCATCTGCTTTCCCATCCAAAGTTGCTATGTCCAATCATTAGACTAAAAAATAAAAATTATACCTGCAAATGTATCAGATTTCTAAACCATATCCACCTCTAGCAGGGCTATAAAAACTGATAAAAACCAAAAAACTATCTGCAGCGGTTTAACTTCATTGTATTCAGATTAGTCATTTCAAAGAAAAGTTGGATCATCAACAAGCTCTCCATTTCCAGTTTTCTACCCTGTCCTCTAGGTTCTATTAGAAATAGTAACATTTCCCAACACTAGGTGTTACTGGACATAATCACTTTTCTGAGAACTGATTATCAATTGATTAAATTCAGGAAGGATTAAACAGCTTTCACTTGGCCCAGAGATTCTGTTTTCTCTATTTCTGTCTCTGTCTCTCTGTCTCTGTCTCTATCTCTCTTCCTCCCTCTTCTCTTTGTCTCTTCTTTTTAATTTAAGCTTTTAGAAACTTTCTTGTTTCTAAACATCTTAAAAATTTGTAGAGATTTCAGCATAACATTATACCAGAGCACCAGAAGCTTCTAAGATGGAGGGTGCTGAGTGATAAAGAGCTTGGAATATAGAAACAAGAAGGAACCAGTGTAACTGGCATTCATTCATTGAAGGAGGTATGAGCCGCATCATTCTTGCTGTCATTTCTTCTGCATGTTGCATATGTGATCACTTTATTCTCTAATCATGTAAACATTGAATTGGATTCTATTTTATTCATTAACATGTTTTCAAGATTTACATTTGTCTGAGCTCATTTTTAAAAAATTGTCTGGCTCACCCCCATCTCTTTAAGAATCAGCTGTCAATTCTTTTCTCCTGCTTAATATTTCCCTAAAGCTAGAGAAAATACTGGATGCCAATCAGTGATTAGCAGATTATACTCAGTATGGTAAGGAGAGAAATGGAGTAGTGATAAAGTCGAACCCTGTGAGTTTTAAATATTTAGGGCTTTTTAACTAAAGATACATTGCTTAAGATTTGCAAATAGATCTGGAATGCATTTGTGAGAGAACCCTTTGAATATAATATATTTTGAATTTTTAGCCACGATCTGGAAACCCAAGAATGGTTCTTCTTGTGAGGAGTCACCCATCTGGCTCAAAACGGGGTCTCTTTGAGAAAATCTGAGATTGTCAAGGGTTGTTGGAAGGGCCTAAAGCTTCTCATAAAATGGAATCTTCTACCCACCAGTGATTCAGCTAATCCCCAAATGATCTCCCTCCTCTTCCTCCAAAAAAAAAGAAGACAAAGAAGAGGGCTAAGGTGATGGAGCAGCTCATGGGTCCATCATGGTTCCGAGGGGATGGATGATTACTCCCTCAGTAGCATAGACAGTCCAAGAACACAACAGAATGTCATGTATATTTGCTAAATAAAGTAAATTAAATCCTCACAGTAAGACCGAAAGGGATGAATTAAACTCAACTTATGAGGAAGTTTGGAAAAGATTAGTAGGAGAACTAGGATTTGAACCTAGCTGAAGCTATGACTTGCTAAAAATCTCTCTCTCTCTCTCTTCTTCTCTCTCTCTCTCACTCTTGCAAAATAGTTCCTGTCTTTTTAAGGGATCTCTTAAGTAGAGCCTTCTTTCTTTGTTCCCTCCAAAGTGATCTCCTAAGAGGCCATAATAGATAGAAAGTCTACCATAAACTCAAGCAACCAACCAAATTATTTAAGTTTTAATAGGCATTTTAAAAAGAGTCAGTTCAACTTTCCATTTAATGAGGAAGCAAATTGTATATTACTTTCCACAGTATCTGGCACAGGTTAAGTGTGTAAAAATCATTAATTTCTCAAAAGGCAAAAAGCTCATGGTAGACTGTGGTCCCAAACTTGATGAGAATAATTCTACTTCCTATGTTATAGCTTCTTAAGATGTGCTTCTATTATAATAATAAGCAGTTTCCCCTTGAAGTGGAAACACCATGAAACCAGTGGCTTGATTTGGTTCAATGTTATAATAACAACTGATGCTATTATATATGACAGGTGCTAAAAATATTGGTTTTGATTATATGGACAAATGCATGAATAGTTGTTGAAATGTTACTGGAAACAGTAGTTGTTAAAGAAATAGATTAGAAATTCCAAGGAGAAAAATCTGTCACCCAACTGGTGATTGTTGGTAGAATCATCTGAAGTCATGTGACACTGTGGCAGAGAAATGCTTCTAAGATGTGGTCTGGTCCCTTGGGAATTGTGGTCTTAGCCAAATGACAAGTGCAGGATGAATTTATGTCTAGGTGGAAATTTACCAGTTGCATGAAGAAAGGTTGATAAACTCATCAACCACAAGATGAGTTCTACTCTGACTCTCTCTCCTCTTCTTCCTTTTTCTCTCTCACCTCGCAGAGAGCCCTGATTTGTAGCCTTATAATCCTTATCTCCATAGCATAAAATGCTTGGTAATCAGGTCATCATGGAATCCAGAATTTGAAAGTTGAGAAGAAAGATCTATTTCAATTGGCCATATGTGGAGGCGGTACTTGGCATTTTTGGATTGTTTCTTAAATGAGCAAACAAAATGGGGAAATCTAAAAAATTTGATACCTTTAATTTTTTTCAAGACTTAATCTCTTTGTGTTATCTCCTATAACCTTTATAAATCCTTCCCTAAAAGCAAGTTTCCCATAGAATCTCTGATAACCATTATATCACATAACATTACCAACAGATTTCATAATTAAAGTAGAAAAGCATCTTTTTATGGGTAGTGCTTTTCAAACTTTTCTCCCCCATGTTATTTATTATGATTGTTCACAAAAGATTGCCTGTGTCCTTGCTGTTTGTTGATTAGAGTTCCCCCATCAGCTGCTCAAAGCTGCTCTATTCTGTTTTCAAAGTGGTTATTAAGCCACTTTAAAAATACTTTAACTTGGGGGTTTGCCTCACTGTTTGAGTCCAGATTTCACAATAATTTAGCGAAGCAAGCTTTATACTGCTGTGTCATCTCCATTTATCAAGAAAACACAGCTTTACACATTTTTATCTAAGTGTCCACTCCCCACATTAACACCCCACTGTCTAGAGTCATACCCAGTACTGTCTTTTTTCTGCTTTGGTGCCTGGCTTGGGTTCCAGGATTGAAGAGTCTTTGCACCAACCCTACAAGCTTTTCAATCTGCCTTAACATTTCAGAACTTCCCTGAGCTCTGTTCCTGATGTCAAGCTTCAAGTACTTCTGTGCTCCTCAAGTAGTCAAGGTTTTATGGTAAAAAATTTATTTGAATCCCCAAAGAGCTCTGAAACATTCACATCATTTTTCCATCTGCTTCAATGGATGTTTTGTGTGAATTGTGAACTTGGGAAACATAAAATGGAAAAATTAAAAAGAAATATGTGGACTGTAAGAGTCAGTAAGAAAACCATGAATGAAGTTCCAGAGAGTAAACCATAAATAAAAAAAAACACATTGGACCAATCTATTATTTTCTTTATAAATTTTTTTTATTATTTGCTCCTGTTGGAATGATTAAACATTTACTTAGACTTTAGATAGGGTCTTCACAATACTTAAGCACTTGACTATTTTATCCTTGAGTTATTTGACCAATTTTTAAAGGTATTTTATCATGTAAAAATATATTTTAAAAGCTATCATTAGTCATTTCTTTCAGAACCATCAACTTCCAAAATTTTTTTTCTTAGAGTCCACAAAATGTGAAAGACCGAATTCCTATTCTTGATTTTATACTAGTGATCTTTTTCATCTTACCAAAAGACAGAACTGTAGGCATTCCACATTGGTATATATTTTATAACAGCAAATTCAGTAATTTATAGATCTTTGTTTTTAGCTAAGTTCTGTTAGTGATAAATGAATCCATTTATCATATTGTGATATTGTGATAACTCATATTGCTCATATTGTGATAACTGAGGACAGAAATAATATTGACTGTACAGGATACATTATTTTTTTAGGTTAATTTTGTTTATTTATTTTAATAAGGTACCATTATTGCATAAACTTGCTAATTAATTTATTGATCATACAGGACTTCTCCCATCAGGTGTGTAGCTCTCCCACCACCATTACCCACAGTAGTTGTTGTTGTATACATCGTTTTGAAGACAAATTTTAAGTACATAATGCAACAGAAAAATAATGAAATCAAGATGCTGAAGACTGGAGTGTTCTCTGTGATCCTGGGAACATCACAGAGAAAAAAAAAAATAACAATAGAAAAATAATAAAGCAGATGTTGCTCACACCCTTTTGCTCCTTTGCCAGAACTGCATTAAAAAAAAAAAAAAGCATCTTCCTTTTTAATGTATTTTTCCAGTTTACTTTGGGGAACATTGAACTAGATGAACTTTTATGTTCATTATTTCCGTAACTCTTTGGTTTTCCTCTTTAAAAAATTCCTTTTTATAGACGTGTGGTCTGCATAAAGTAAAGCAGAATTCTTCTCCTCAGCTTGTCCAGAACAGGTGAAAACCCTCCTCCAATATAATCAAAAACCATGTTTCCACAGGATTTATCTCATACTATGAAAAAAATAGCTGTCAAATTCCAGAAGGAAACAAGTTGTATGCAAAGGTGAAAACCTTTGTCCTTTTCTCTATTCAGAAGAACCACCTGTACTTGAACTGACTGATGGATTTCTGAGAATTCTGATCATTTTATTCCTGTCTTCACATTGGTTTCAATCTTGACTGATCAGTGTTATGGATTAGAATTAATGTAGGTAAGCAGTATGTGGTGAAAGAATTCACTAGAGACAGAGTAGAAAGCAGAACACTAGATTTATTGAAATGCATTCCCCCCAACCCACCCACCCACCCACTCACCCACTCACCCACTCACCCCTGATATACATTTCTAAGAGAAGCAGCTGGAGACAGGAGGAGTCTATGACACCACAATTAGGGGCCCAAGGCTCTATTTATACTCCAGGTATCATGGGTTGGTTAGGGTGACGGTGGGTTGTGATAATTTGCATAATGGATCATCCACTTACTTACCAGGTCTTACTACTTACCACTTACTTACTACCCATGGCAGTCCCATTCATTCCCTTTATCCATTCAAATCTCCCTAACTTTCTGGGAATGGAATGAAGGTTTAGTTTTAAAATTTTGCAATGATACCACGACAATCAGTGCAATTCCTCATCTCTACCTTCCCTTCGTGTAATTTGGGACTCACTGTCCTTTAATTTTCTTAGTTATGATATCTCAGATTGTTGTGATTTCTGGATACCTTTTAAATCTTTAAGTTTGAATGTTGAATTGTTACTGTGAAGACAGGAAGTAGTCACAGTAAGTCACCAGATACGTTTCTTAAATAAATGTGAATATAACCCAAGGAAATAATGAGAATGCTGAAAAATCAGAGATTTCCTACAGGAAGTCAAAAATTTAAAAGGTAAGGATAAGAAAACCTCAGATATTCCATAAGTTTTGCATGACACCTAAGAGTTATATATATATATATATATATATATATATATATATATATATATATATATTACTTTGGCTAAGTCATCTGTTACTTTGATTTATTAATTTCCTTAGGCAATGCTGTTGACATGCTGCCTTTCACAAAAGCATACAGCTTTTGCCCTTTCTGTAAAGAGAAGCTTTTCTTAACTGCCCTTAAAACAGAAGTCATTGGTTAGAAGTAAAGCTGGATTAGACACAGAAGAAGAAGGAAAGGATGGTGATAAAGATATTAATAACCAAGTGCAATAGAAGTTCAGTTGATGGGCACATGGCAGTGCTGAAAATCCCCCCAGTGATCATGTTTAAACAATCATGATAATTGTTTAAAAACAAAGATATGTCAATAAACAACCCTGAGCTATCCCATCTCCAATCCTGTACAATCTTATACACTGCTTCTTTCAAATGAATTTAGCATTCTGAGATGATTTTATTTACGAGGGAAATGAATCTATTTATAAAGCTGTGGAAAGAAAAGAAAATGGACATTCTACCTGTTACCCTGGTAAAATTAAGTAAATTAACATTTAGTACAACTAAATGTTACTAGGCAAGGCATTTAGTAAATGTAAAAGGTATCTCCCTTTATGTTAATATAACCATAATATTTAATAAAATGTGAAAAGAAATAATTTTAAAAGTAAGACAGGATGCCTGCTGTTGCTTTGTTTCAACATCATTTAGAAAACAAAAGTCAAGAAAAGCAAGTTATAGGTAAAGGGAAGAAAGAAAACTGTTAGTTCTTATGGTGATATCATTACTAAATTTAATAATTAAGCTCCCATTCTTTACCCAGCAAGCAAGTTTTGAAAACTTGAATGTATAAAGAAAGGGAACCGATGTGACTGATATGGGTACCAGGCCTTTAAACTGAAAATCCCAGGAGCCATGATCTGTTATGCTATTTAAGATCATCAGTCAGGACACACCTCAGACTGGTCACCCTAACCAATAAATGATGCCTGGAGTATAGCTAGTACCTCAGGATCCTCTTCTTAGTTAGCCCTTTTCTAACTCACATGTTGCTTCCCATAATGCTGAATTTCACTAAACCTTCCAGTTCTCTTCTCCACACCGCTAGTCTATACCCTGGCTTCTCCCAAACAATAGTATTTACAGAGCACATAAACACCAACCCCATGAAGATTTACTATGAAATTATTAGTATTAACTATAAAGTACAACATGGTTGAGAGATATAATACCAAAATATGAAAGCCATTACCTTTCCCTATACTAGGAGCAAGTATGGTAATCCTTTTAAAATGAACATTGACTTTAGCTGCAAAAACCAAAGCACATAAGCAAGTCTAAAAAATTTGAACTAACAATTTATAAGCTTACACATTTTTACTTAAAGACAAATAAAAGGCCTCAGAAATGGAGAGAAAAAAGGCTTATAGGAACATACCATTTTATAAAGATGTTGCTTCTCACCAAATTTATAAACTCAACAGACACTCAATTAAAATTCTATAAAGGTATGCAATAACTCAATTCTAAAATATATGCAAAATAACAATTATGGTGAAAGTCACACCAATTCTGAAAAAGAGCTTATTAGAGAAACTTGTCCTAATGTAAGTTTTAGTGCGTAAAAGCCTTTGCAATTAAAATTTAAGAGAAACAAATATACTAATAGAGCAAAATGGAATTACTTGATGAAGGTGTCAGTGATAGTGTTAAAAGACACTGTTTATGCATGATTGTTTATGTAGATATCTGGGTGTTTATATAAGATAAGGTAAAATTGAATCCTTACTGCCCAATTAAGATCAAATGCAGATAGATTAGATGTTAAAACAAAACTTTAAACAGAAAATATCTTGAAAACTTTAGAGAAGGGAATGATTCTTCAAACAAGGCATGAAGAACAACTAGTACTGGCTGCTAAGGTTGCTGTTAAATATCCTCAAAACATAGGACAATGTCTCATAAGAAAGTTCACTCTTGCCCAAAATGTCAGTAATATTGATGTTGAGAAATCTTTAATTACACTGACCATTGACATGAAATATTATAATAAAGATAAAAATAATTATCAATATATTCTCTGATGTACTTTCTGGGTTTTATTTTAGAACTTTTTACCTAATACAAAGTCTTCTGAACTGTTCAGTTTTTTAGTTTTTTACTTGATTTCAACTGTTGATTATTGGGAGAAGAGTATTAAAGTTTCCAACTATAATTATGGGTATGTCTACTTCCTTGCAACTGTATTCATTTTTGTTTTATTTATTGTGAAGCTGTTATTAGGTGTGTAAATATTTAGGGTTGTTATGACTTCTTGGTAAATTGGCCATGTTGCCCTTACTTAATAATGTCTGTTTCTGGAAACAGTCCTTATTTTATAGTTTACTTTGACATCAGCATAATCCTCCAGCTGTCTTTTGACTAACATTTACACTGCATATCCCTTTCTAGTCATTCATTTTAAACTTATTTGGATAATTATATTTAAAATGGATTTCTCATAAGATAGTTTGATCAGTTTTTTTTTTCTTAAGTCAAGCTGATGGTCTGTATATTCTAATTGGTGCTTGAAGCATTTGCATTAGGAAGAGAGAGAGAGAGAGAGATTGACAGATGTGAAATTAAGTCTTCTCTATGAGTGTTTTCTGTTGGTTCCTTCTGTTTTCTATTTTTTCTTCCTGGCTTCTTATGAGTTATATGAATATTTTCTAGTGTTCCATTTCTACTTTTCAACCAGCTTTTTTTCAACAATTATTTTATTTTTAGTTGCTGTTCATGATTAAAATACATACCCAAATTTCCAAAGTCTATGTAGAATTAATATTTTACCATTTTAAATAAAATGTTTGTCTTGAAACTGTAAAGATTCTTTCAACTGTCTTCCTTTATGTTATATATGTCTTTAGTTATTGAAAAAAACCTCATGCTATAATATATACTATGTTATATCTTTAATAGTCATACATATTTAAATACATATGAGCAGAGAGTCTATTTCTCAAGATATTTAATTGAAATGTTTTTATTTCATTCTTGAAGTTCCATGCTTCCCTCTGTAATCACTGCTTTTCCTTTAGCACATTTAAAAAAAATTGTCTGCTGGTAATAAATTCTTCTTTTTTTCCATCCTAGAAAGCCTTTATAATGCCTTCATTCTTTAAGATATTTCCAGGGATGACAGTTCTTTTCTTTCAACACTACGAAGATGTTATATTCTTATCTGGTTTCCAATGTGTGTTTGGATAAGGGGAAAAAAGGCCATTCTTTAAAAAGTTGTTCCCATAGGTAGCATGTTATGTCACCCCAACCCCTGGCTGCTTTCAATGCTTTCCTTTATCTTTGGTTTTCAAAAGTCTAATTGTTGTGTCTGGGCATAATTTTCTTCATATTTATCCTTTTAAAGATTTGTTTGGCTTCTTGAATCTGTAAATGTATGTCTTTCACCGTATTTGGGAAGATTTTAGTAATTATTTACTCACTATTTCACTCTGAACCAATGACTTTCTGTTTTCTAATTGGGTCTCCAGTGACTCAAATGTGAGATATTTTCCCAATGATTTCTTAGGCTGTGTTCATTTTTTGAAATGTTTTTTCCTTTCTGTCCTTGGATAATTTGGATAAATTGGATAATTTATATTGATTTGTCTGTGAGCTCACTGATTCCTCTACATCTTAGTTATGCTTTTGAGCCAATCCAGTGAATTGTTTAGTACAGATACAGTGTTTTTTAGCTCTAAAGTTTTCATTTGTTTCTTATAGTTTCTACTGAAAACTTCTATTTTTCCAAATACCCAATTATGTTCACTTTTACCTCAAGGGGACTAAATATAATAGTTGCTGAAACTTTATTAAATTTTTTTTAAGGTTTCTATTTTCTGAATCATGGGAACTATTATACTTTGAAAGTTTTTTCTGATATTCCTTTTGTTTTCTGTTCCAATTCTTTCTCAGATTTTCTTATTTTCAGTGGGGAAAAGTCATTTCATTGTGGCATTTTAGTTGGTCTAGCATCACACAATTCAATTGAAAGTACAAAATAATGGCTCAACACTTCTATTCAGCTTCCAAATCGGATCTGTGGGCTAATCAGTATTTCCATACTGGGAAAACAATAGCACAGCATCAATTATTATCCTGTTAATCACCATGAGCCCCCTTTCCAGGACTTTTTTTTTCTTTCTTAATGCTTTAAGTTTTTGACTCTAAATATTTACTGCTTACCTTTAATTATGCTTCCCATTTCCGAGCTCCTCTCTACCTTCATGTACATGTTACTTTCCAATTCTGCAATAGTTTCATGAATAATGAAGAACAACTTGGTTATCAGTTCTATTCAAATTGACTAGTAACCTGAGGACTTGTTAAAAATGTTAGAAATGTTAAAAATGTTAAAATGTTAGAAATTCTCAGGTTCCCTGCTCAAACTTATTAAGTCAGAGACTCTGAGGGTAGAACTGGAAATCAGTCTGAACAAGATCTCCCCTTTCTTTCTTTTGTGTACAATTACATTTAGAAGCAATTATTTACATGATCAATTCCTTATGGTCCTTTGAGTGATTGGAGGAACAATGAGGAGGTAAAATTTGGCAGGAAAAAGGAGGAAAATGGTGTCAACTGATAGAGAAGAGAGAGGTCAGACAAGGCAAGTCAAAACCTTGAATAAGCATACAGGGTGCTAGAAATCAGTGAAAAATAACCTTAACAGTGATTGTGACATCTTTTGATGGTGTTATATAATACAAGCATAAGGCAAAGAAACATACTGGTACATAGCTTATTTTAGATATGGATACATGCATTAGCAATTTCACATTATTTTCATAGACTAAAAAAATCGGGGGGATTTTTTTTTTTTTTTTGCAATCTCTATAATAAATAGGCAAGATCCCTCAAATGACCTGACCAATGTGTCACATTAGTCATAGAGAACAAACCTGAGTTGGGGTCGGGGCCCTTTACACCATTCTGTGATTTTAGTAATTGATAGGTATGCCGAGACAAATCCTATGGTAAGCAGTTCATCACCAACTCTCATCGCTCAAAGACTGGGTAATAGAACATAGCCTCTATTCATCCCATAATACCTCCCTTGTCACCAAACTCTCAGAAATGATGACGGAGCAAATGGTAGTTGCAGAGACGGATTATTTGTTCAGATGCTGCAAGTCCTGGGAGAGGTGAGTCTTCAAGAACTCCCCTTATGCATTCAGCACTTTCAAAAGTACCTATTTTCTAGAGACAAAGTTTTACTGTTTTCCAAAGCTGGTTGGCAGTAAAATTGAAAATGCTGTTGTTAATCAATCCCAAGTCCCTATAGAAATTGTAGAAGGAGTTTAGAGTGATTTGTCATACCTTTGCATTGCCAACAGGCAGAATAGACTCTGACCTGAGATGCTTGGGTGTAGCCATGTTTATATAATAATTAAGATGAGGATTTGAGCTTCTGTGTTGCTAGCTAGTGTTAAGGTGCAGATAACAGAGTCTCTAAAGTCTAATTTTGCGTTGAATGTAGCCTCATTCATCTTCTTTTAATAGTTCCATTCATTTTGTTCTGGAAAGCATTTACATTGGGTTTGCTCTTCCTAGTTTGCTGTGAGATGCAAGCTTAAAAGGCTAAAAGTGAGAAGACTTAAAGAAAAAGCGTTTTGGAAATCTTGAAGTAGAGATTTTATTAATCTGTTTAATAGTAGCTTGGTTACCATCTCAGGCATCAGGATTGAGAATCCCCTCTGGCAGAAACTGAGTGGGGAAGGGTCCCTCTGGCATAAAGTTCCAGCCAGAAAATTTGGGGGGAGATGACCCCTACCTTTGATAAGCCCTGTGGCCAGTATCAAAGGAATCAGTCTTTCCCCCCCAAATCCTGAAGACGTAAGTAAATGGGTGTCCTGGGAACTCCAAGAAGCATATTTATGGGAATCAAAACATAAGAGATGGTTATTCTGGGAGATGCTCCCTGTGTATTCCAGACCACAATGAAATTGTACCCATCAAAGACATGAATTTAAGGTATTCATGTTACCCTGTCTGAAAATCGACACGTCCTTGAAAAATATTCTGTCTCTGCCATGCGCATGTTTAAAATGTAACTCCTCCTATTTAGAGAAATCTTGTCTCTCTCAACACTTTATCAACTAAGCCCTAAGAGAGAAGGCGGGAACAGATGGGGGAAGAAGCTGAGATTTCTTCCCCAATCTGTCCTTTCTATGAAGTTTGAATTCTGTCTTTGTTTATTCGATAGACTCTTTGTCTAATAATCATTGAGATTTTCATACCAGCCAGCATTTTTTTTTCATTTTTATTTTATTTTATTTTTTTGCCAGCTTTACTAATGGCTAAGAGAAGCAACTGAGACTAAGGGTCTTTCCTTCAGACTCAGGGTTTGGAAGATCTTAGAATGTCCCCACCCCTGCCACTTACTCAGTTTCCTCTCAGGGAGTGTAGCTGTGCACAACACACCTGTAATCTGTGCATAGCTTGAACAACTATCTTTCCACCTATCTAAATACACCCTTTTCTCTCCATACTGCTGATCCCCCAAGGAAGGAAGAGCAAACAGTGGAACTGAGGGAGCCTCAGCTAAGGACTGGAAGTCTCAAGCTGCGTCTCTTTATGCCCTTGAATTTACCTTGTGTACGTTTCTACAAGAGAAAAGGAAAGTAGATCATGTATGCTTTATAATAGTCAGCTGGAGGGAGAAAAAAAATCTTCCTAATTTTCCACTCCTTCTGTCTTCATAGTAAATTCTGTTATTCTGTTGTGGTTGACTCATACAGGAGTCTGGAGTAATAAATAATTTGTTTCAGGACCTCTTACATTTCCTGACAAATTCTCTGTCAGATTTTGCTGACCCTGTTAAAGCATTAATCTGAAGTGCTACCTGCCTATGTTAGCAAGTACTGGTGTAAACTGTCACTGCTTGAAGACAAATCCACAAGAAAAGACATCAGAGTTAGTGGATATTCCCCCCCCCTCAACTTCTTTTTTGTGAAGAAACAATTCACAACATTACTTTATTGCAGAGAGGAAACAGAGACCAGATCTCTCTCTCTCTCTCTCTCTCTCTCTCTCTCTCATAAAAGAAAATAAATGAAAATAGGTCCCTCTTGGAAATTTTGGTGTTTTCAGAAGAAAACCACTGACTCTTCTCTTCAGCCTTCTCTTGCAAAACTCAGGCCTCCTGGAGATGATTATCATGTGTAAAACAGCTGGATTTTCTCCTGTGAAGACATTTTGTGTGCCAAGCACACCAAGAGCCCAGAAGGCAGTGGATTTACTGAGCTGGCTGTGTGGCTCAGTACTGTGTGGCTGTGCATTGTGTCTATTCACTAGGTGCCTGTCAAGTTTCCAAGTCTACCACAAGTAAGAACATAACTCACTGGAGTGTGGTTCTGAGTTTTCTTGGTCTGTACCCTCTTGCCTGGACAACATCATTGTCGTCGTCATTATCATCATCGTCATCATCATCATCATCATCATCATCATCATCATCATCATCATCAAAGCTCTTCATTAATACCTTTGTGCATCTGTTAGTGTGGGGCAGTTGTACAAGGGAAAAATAGGAGGGAAATGATACCTTTGGGTTGCAAAAATAAGAACCTTTCTTTGATGTGCATTGTTTTTTATATGCTTTTCAATCTGCAAGTGGGAAAGCCGCTTCCCAGAGAAGGGTTGACATATTCCCAGAAATGAAGTTACCAGATGTGATTTTAGAGTATAATGTAAAATATACTGCCTGATATCAGCATGACATCCCTGAAGAGGAGACTGTCAGGGGACAGTACATTGAAAATCGCTCTCCTTCGTAGGCTTCTCTGCAACTAGTCACTGAAATTAGCAGTGATTTCCTGTGCACTGCAGGGTTTCTTGGTTTCACTGTTAATTTCTAAAGTAATGTCACTTGTGGGTGAATGTGAGCCTCCACTAGAGAACTAATACCCTCTGTTTCTTTTCAAAAAACATACAATGCAAGCACCTATGAGTGCTGAGTCAAATCTCCTTGGGTTGTTGCAATCCAGAGAATCTTGTATGTGGCAAGCAAACAGTAGTAGGCTAAGGAATTTGCCATCAGGGGTTCAGACATTCATAGTAGCTTTTGTCCTATTGTCTCTTAAGTCTTTGGGGATGAGCATTTTCCCCTGAAATTGTTAAATGACTGCTTTTTATGATCTATGATTGTGATAGTCCAGGAGAAACTAGCCTTTCAAAATTTTGAAATGCTTTCCCTCCTTAATTCACTTCTTTTATTTCCCCCCACCAAATTGAAATATGCAGGTAATTTTGTAAAATGTGTCTTCTACATCCATTGGAATAACTGGTTTTTCTCTTTCCTCCCTCTATTCAAAAATCAGGATATTGGTCCCTAATATTTTTTTCTTTTTTTGTAAATATAAGTAATTAAATTGGGAAGCAATTCTGAGCTAAGACATAGTAGAAGAAGCTATGTGTAGAGAGAAAAAAGTATTAAGGTGAGGAAAACACTTCATGAGACTGAAAATAGCAGTTCTCAAATTATACCTATGAGGTGCCTAGGTTATTGAGGGTCCTATACACAGGAGATTAGGGAAGAAAAACAGTGGGTTTAATAATTTTCATCAACTACATCAGGATTCTTGTAACCTGGGTGTTTCAGGTGTTATGTCCCTTATAGACTTCCACCATGTCAAAAATTCTCGAGAATATTTACACTTCATGGTGCCTTCCTTTATCTTCAAAAATACAACCTGGAAAATATTAATTTAAAATAATGAGAATTTCTGTTGAAATGCAAATTTATCATCCTTGAGGAGTCACTTTTTAAACCAGTAAGACCCCAGAAAACAATAGTTATCAGCTGGCCTAACTTAGTTAACAGAATTCTAGACGAATGGGATGAAGGAAAGGTCAACTTTGAAGAATGTTTAAGGCTTAGTTTATAACTAGGTTAGCTTGTGGGTTGTTATTTAAAAAGATAAAAGAGAGAAAGGGTGATGCTTGAGAGGAGAAGACAAAGGAAAAAGGGAATATACAAGAGATGGTTAAAATTTTACTAAGGTGTCAGTTCAGTCTTAGTTTCCCACATACAGGTGGATACAGGAATGAGCATCTGAAAGAATCCAGTATATATGACAGAAAGTAGAGAACTGAAAATATCAATTTTACTTTACTAAGATGGTTATGTTTTTTATTTCGAAATTATAAGTAGGCAGAAGTAGGTATGATTTAGTGGATAGCATGGAAACTGATCTTCAGAGACATTAAGAATAGCTTCCATTTGTCTATAAATGCCTACATTAGTCTATAAACTGAAAGATCAAAATATGATTCCATATTTACAGCCAAAGGGAGAAAATCTCTTGTAGTGATTGAAGAAAATTATTTCACTCAAAATTCACTTGAAATAACAATGACCTTTAATGGATTGTGTTAATGAGATAAAGCTGACATGTCAGTCTGTGGTTGTTTACATGTCTTGCACCCCGCCAAAAGCCATTTTTCTATTTGTCTGCAGAGACTCTTCAAAGAAAATCAGAGAAGAAAGGTACAAGAAAAATGTCCACATCCACATGTTATCAGTGGGAATGTTCAGAATCTTAGCACAAGTGTAATTTGGAATGATCAAAGGATTAAATTTTCAAGCTCTCTCTTTCCTTTTAGCCCAAATAATCAAAGGTTTGCTGCTTGACATGCTGGAAATGTCACATTTAGGCAAAACCAGCAGCCATTGTTACTGTGTAGTAAAGTTGCTGAACAGGAACAAAAAGAAAAAGCTATCTCCTTTGGTAAGAAAACAAATACAACCCAATTAGCAGTAGCAATTTATCAGTTCAGTGCAATCTCCTCACCAAACTCAATTTAAAAAGAGCTGTATCATATTTTATTGTATACTTTGTCTAGATCATCTGGTTAAGTCTGAATAGGGAAATACTGTATCTAGAATTAATTAATTAATTATTAATTTATAGAAACTAGGTCTCTAGTTCTAAACTGTGTTGCTGGGGTAGTCTCGAACCCATGGATTAAAGTGATGCCTAGCCTCAGCCTCCAAGGTAACTGGGATTATAGGCACATGTCACCATGCCCAGCTTAGAATTATTTGTTGCTTAAACAAGTAGAGATGCTGTAATTGAGAACTATTTACCATGTAATTGAGAACAATTAATTACCATGTAATTGAGAACTATTTGTAGAAGAAAAGAAAGGGTAAAACACTGTTAGTTCTATGAATTATAGACCTTGTTGAAAGTATGCAGTTTTTCTTTAAAAAGTTTTCTATGAAATTCATGCAAAACACATAAGATATGTCAAATGGAAGTTTCCTTACTAGGCTCATTTTGAATAGTTCACTTGAGAGCAAATTGAAGGATCCTTGTTAACTGTACTCTCTGACCAGAGAAAAATATAAAATTACAAGTCTGAATAAAACTGAAGCCTCATTTCTTTATTCACTAACTTATGACTTCCATTTTTTTAATACCAAAATTGAAATGATTATAGTCAGCTAGTTGTGTGTGCATTATAATAACACCTTCCCAACACCACCAATAAATGGAGTCACTTTCAAATTGAAGAACAACATATTGGCAAGAGAGTGAGTGACATTTCCTGGGACTCAAGTATTTCCTAGTACTTTGTCACAAGTCTACAGTGTTTCCTTCCAATAATAAACATAAAGCTAATTTCCTGCTCTTTCCCAAGTGTGAAATATTAGTCACTCATTTAACTGTTCCCTGTGGGCCAGAAAACTGTGTCTCATTTAGTTGAGTCATTTTCTGAGGTTCTGAAGCAAGGTGCTTGTGAAAAAATGGTTCTAAAAGGGACTTTGTCAACATCATTTATGCAGTCCATGGATGGTGGCAAATCTTGGTGCCTGAAGGACTCAGACACTTGACTAAGATCATTGCCTTCACACCCACTATTTTTCATAACAGTTTTCCTATGTGTTTGCTGTAGTAACTAATTTCTGAAAGACATTATTATGATTATGTACAGAGAATCAAAATACTGTCTGATGTTGCAAGAGATCAGACTTTCTGATGTAATCTGACACAGTCAGAATATCAAGAGTAAACTCAATTTGTTGGTCCCATTGGACTGACAGTTAAATGGTTAGGGTAAAAAAACAATTACCCGGGAATGTTTTGTGGCAAATTTTACTGCAGAATTTACTTAAAAGAACTTTAAAAAATGAAAACATTTGACCAGGAGATGCTGTTATCTTGTCAAAAGTGATCATAACTCATCACCATCATTGTCATTATGACTGTTGCGACAACACACACACACATACACATGTGTGTGTGCACGTGCACATGCATGCACACTGAAACAGAACTGGAGCAGAAGTTACTTTTTTCCCAAAATGCTAAAATCCTTCCCCAATCTCCAGATCTCTTTTCCTTCTTCAACCTGCTCTCTGGGACTGACCAAAGTGATAGTTTGTAAAGTCTGTCTTTGTATCTTCAATTTGGCAGCCTGTTTCTCAGTCATAATTTCAGCCCCTTTTGCCACCTTCTCTTGAGCCTGGCATCTGCACTGAGGCAGCTCTGCACTCTTCTAACTTCTAGGGGACATTATTTGTTCTGTGTGCTCTCCCAAAGTCTTGATGGTTGACTGAACCACACATATCTATGATGACTGCTTGGTGTTAAGAGTTTGCTTTTGTGTATCTCCAACCTCTAATTGAAAAGATCAACTTAGAATCATTGTTTTTAATTCAAAGGATTGACTGTAATCATGAAAATGGGAGATCTGAGGGCTGATGGATACTTTCTCTATAAATCATGCTTCCTGGATAACCACTTCCTCCACTTTGCCCCAGAAAGGCCATGCATCCTTCCTCTCTACTTGCAACCAATGCCAGACACCACTACACCCCATGCAGAACCCAAGTGCAGGCAATGACCTGCCTGCTGGTTCCCTACAATGGGGGCTTCTCAAGAAGCATGACTCAGCATCATCTCAAAGAAGAGGCCACTGATGACTCTGCAACGTTTGCAGATACTGAAGGTATCTGTTTCCCCTGAAACTCAGCTATTTTACTCTTCCTTTTTCATTGCTTCTACCAAGAGCATCTTCAGACAACTTCATTATGCCTCTCTATTCACTTCTCTACAAGTAGACTCCTTTTCAAGTGTCAAGATGCTGTGAATAGATAGATGATCTCCTAAAAATCATCTTTTTATTTTTGAAGTAAATGATCATGAAACACAAAAAGGAAAATCCTTTTTTTCTAATGCATTTGGCAGTCTGGTTGTCTCACTTCCAAAACAGTTGGAGCTATAAATGTTAAATTTGGCTTAAAGAAGTCCTCCGTGAGAAATACGACCCCAAATTTTGAAAAGAGAAAAAAGTTAAGGCTTTTATTAAAAGTTAATAGTGGTTAAATTTACTACAAGTCTGAGTGTGTGTAAATTCAACACTTCCATCTGCTAATTTGCCAAAGCATAATTTACTCACACTTTATAAATAACCTGAGATTCTCACAGAGAAACATGAGAATTTAAATTTATAGAAGATGGGGATAATTCATTTCCACCTGCAGGTAGTTTATAATAGAAGAGAATATCATGTTGTCTGATTTATAGTGAATGTCAATGAATGCTTGTATATATTGAGGGTATTGATTAGAAATTATGCCTTGAAAGCTGGGATTGTATTCAGAGATGGCCAGCTGAATTATTATTTGGATTAAAGTAATGGGAAGGATTTGATACTTTCAGTGGAAAAGTTGATAACTGCTTCCATGATCTGGGATCTTTAGAAAGCTTTAGTTTCTTGGAATCTATGGGTTAATGTAGAAGAATGAAACTGAGGCAAGGTGGGAGGAAGGAGATGCAGAAAACATAGATGCCAAGTGTATTACAGTTGGTAACCTGTAACCCAGAGACAAAACATCTGAGTTTGTTTAAGGGAAATTTTAGAGATATTTAAAGAGACAGGAGGACTCCCCTTCCCTTTTCCCCTCCTCTCCCATTTCCTCATCTCCCTTTCTCCTCCTCAAACTTTCCCTCTCATTTTTTCCCTCTTCCCTCCCCCTCTCCAGCACTACCAAAACAGTGCATATTATTATTATTATTATTATTATTATTATTGTGTATATTATTGTGAAAGTTTGGAAACTCTATAATGATAAAAGTTAGAATGAAAGTTGTTTTTAATCCCACACTCAAAATTAGCCTTTATAATCGTTGATGTTAATCCTATCTTTTTTGAAATATATAACTAGCTCTATTTCTCTCATAAGAATGACATCATTATTTTAAATGTGATTTTTGAACATGTTATTTTAAAAAAATTAGTAATATATCCAAACCTTCTAGGAAGAAATTTCTGTGAAAAAGGGATTATGATAAGCAGAAATAGAGCAAACTGGAGGGAAGAAATCTAATACCAAAGAAAGCAAATAAAGCTCTTCTTCTGAACCAGAGGAAACACAGATGTCAGAACCAGATCAATTTTTTTTAAAAGAATTTATGAGTGCTATTATTCCAGAGGCAGTGAAAGAATTGGGAATCAAAGAACTGATCCCCAATTCCTTCCTTTACAAATTGACCTTGGCAAATTTCTAAACATCTCTGCGTCTGGATTCCAGAAAATTAACTGAGCATTATTAGACAGTGTTAGTGCTTTCAGATATGCCATCTTATTATCTTAAAAATAACCTTGTAGGGAAAGAATTGTAAACAGTATATTTTAGGTGAAAAATTAGAAACCTGTGAAACCTGTGAAAGCTAATTTTCCCAACATGTAAAATTTGTAACCAGTTCTATCTTCATAGCATCCTGGTGTTCTTCTCATCTATCCCATGGAAAAGGAGCTAAGATTACAGATGTCCTCTTCCTTCACTCTGTGGGACAATATGTGACCCAATACATATGAAATCTTTTGTCAACAGTTAAGGACTCCAGATAAATTGAGTTATTTATATCATCTCAAACAATTCCAGTTCCAGCCCCTCCACTTGAATGCGTGCACAGACCTTTGGTAATTGATCCTTCAGGCTTCTAGCTATTTAGTCCCAAAGAGGTGTATTCCAGGTACAAGGCATGAACTAGACCTGCACACAGGGACGCTTCCATTTCTTCTGTTCTCCTCAGCAGCTCCATTATCAAAAGTCGCTGTCGGCCTGTACTCTGATGTCAACCCCCAAACTTCAAGTTATGAAGTTATGACGTGGAGTCTGGTGCAATATGGCCAAAAGTAAACCGCATTCCCCCACCCCCTTCAGACTCTGAAGAAATTGAAAATCAGCTTTAAAGGCTTGTTTCAGGTAAATAAAAATCGAGGCCGCAGAAGAGTCTTTCCAGACATGCAGCCAGAAATTCCAGGTGCAAGTGAATAAGCAGACGTGTCGTCTCCTCTGAGATGGTGTGAGATGCGGCACGCAGCCGGGTCATGGCTGAGCTCGTGGCCAGGCCTCCTTCAGATGTGGCCGAACTCGCGCCGATTCGGGGAGAAACATTGCTTCTCACTGAGTCACAGCCTGACTGGAGCTTGGCTTGGGTTACGTGCCCAGGACCATGGTTCAGACCTGCCGCTGATTTCCATGTGACAGGACAGGCCGTCTGGAGGTGATGGGGTGATGGATGGGGAGGGAGGGGTGAGTTGCTTTTCACAGCTTCATCAGTGCAGGGAGGTTTGGGAGAACTGAAAATTTATCAGACTGACCTGAGAACACATCCAAAGATGAGGGAGATTTATTAAAAGGCTCTTCATCTCCTTTTCCATTTGATGCCTTTCATTAGCTGCAGCCCCAACTTAGAAGGTGATCAACCCGGCTCATTCAGGCAGCCTGATTTATAGTTTAACCTCATGAACTTTCTCTTGAAAGTTGAATGTGCGCTTGGCAGCTCACAGTCTATGGAAATATCCGTTGATTTAGATCAGTCTTTCAGTAAATACTTAGCGAGCTTTCCAGAGTTGGATACCGCATTAGACACTGAGCACATGGTAAGAGAAACAGACCCTGCGCTAGGTTAGTTTTCTGTTGCTGCACAAGAGATTGCCGTGAACTCTGACAAAACCAATAGCATCTATTATTTGAACGTTCTGGAGACTTGAAGATTGGCTTTATCTGGGCCTTATTTTCAGAGTCTCATGTGACCGCCCATGACATTGGCCAGGAAGGCTGTCTCTTCTGAAACTTCGAGTCCTCCTCCATGCTCCCTGGATTTTCACAGAAATCAGTGTCTGAGAATTGTAAAGCTTATGTCAGTTTGCTTTCTTGCCAACACCAGCAGGTGACTTCAGGGAACATCTAGGCTCTCTTCAAATGGGTTCATCTGATTAAGTCCAGCCCCTCCCTCCCAAATTAATATACTTAAGATTCTCTTGTGGTCAACTGATTAAGGCTCTTGACACTATTGCAAATGTCCCCCACCTTTGCCAAATGTTGGTGTATAATACAGGAGTGATAGCCCATCATTTTGGACCTACCTGAAATTAAGGGGAGAGGTTTATACAAGGGGTGAGAATCTTGGAGGGCCATATTAGAGTTCTGTCAATCACCAAAAATAAATAGGACATTGCACAAAAATATTATCAATTAGAAGCATAGAAAAATTTGTGAAGAAGTTTAAGTTCTTGTCAGAGTATATAAGAGGGAGACTTAGGTTCCTTTCGCAGGTGGAACACAGGGGAAATGTCCTGAGACCTGCCTTATAGGCTGGCGTGAGCAAGACTGAGAGAAATGGGCTGATGGCCAGGTGTGGTGATGCATGCCTTTAATCCCAGTCTAGGAAGGGAGGCTGAGACTAGGTATCCTTTGAGTCTGCGGGTTTGAGACCCACGTAGGGCAACATAGTGAGACCTAGTCTCAAAAAACAGTCGGGTGTGGTGGCACACACCTGTAATCCCAGCTACCTGGGAGGTTGAATTTGGGGATCACTTGAGTCCATGGTACCCCGGGCTGAGACCTAGTCTCAAAAAAAAAAAAAAATGGGCTGAGAATCTGAGAATGAAGGAGAACCGAGACAGAGTGAGAACATAACAGGCCAACTAATATATCCCTGAAATGAAGCAAAGGGCAGTCACTGCTTAGCTTGTCCTCTATTCCTGAACATTCTGATTTCTGAAAATGAAGTGGTGCAAACAACAGACCTGACATGTGTCACCTCATACTGCCTTTGTTGGAGAACTTGGGCCGTTTGTCTGTTGAACAGTCTGTGTTTTTGCTGCAACAGAGATCTGAGGAACAACGAAAGGTCAAGAGAGATGCCAGCACTAGGGAGTTTGGGGCACATCTTACACATGCTTTGCAAACTGGCAAAAATGTCTACAAGCCTGAAGTTTTGGGTGGTTCCATTCCTTGTAGTGCTGCATTAGAAAGCTAAAACATCCTCTTTCATCTGTCTTTAAAAACTTAGAAGGACCTCTGGCCAGATGAGATGGAGAATATAAATGAAAAAATATATATTCATGCTGGAAGTCAGAATGTTCTTGTCAGCACTCTGAAAGACTAACAGATGGGGCACTTCATGCCCACCCTTTAATAAATATGTGCTGATTTCTGCAGAGTTGTGCAATCCCTTGGGGTCTCTGATGGAACCCCAACCCCCCCACCCCCAGCCTTTCAGCCAAATTCCACTTAATTGCCAAAATTGGGATGGGGGGGGGGTGGAGGAAATAGCTAAAAAAGACCCAAAACACATGAGCAATTTAAATGTGTGCCAAATTTAAAACCAGAGAGAGTTTTCATTTGATGAAATTATAGGTCTCTTCCCACCAAATTCCTTTTCTGTAAGTTTTAATGAAATGTCTTTTCTTAGAAAGATTCTGGAGAGATGACTTGCAGTACAAATGTTTGAAAGCTGAAGATCAAAACCTACATTACTCTAACCAACATTACCAGCTTCACGGAACACAAACACACCTTAGATGTAGGAAACCTCCCTTCCTCTAGCAGAGGGATTATAACCTAAAGACTAGTGAGCATCTTGCTACGATAGACTATGTTAAAAATATACTAGGGGACCCCCATTTAAAGGCAGGCTTCTAAGTTGGGAAAATAATAAAAAATCCTGGGTCATATTTCTTCAAAAAACTCAAGTGGCCCCATCTCTCTCCTTGACTTTACTTTTTGCTTCTGCTGAGTGACCAGACCTTTATTTTCCACTTTGTCTTCATCAGTCTGTGACATGGGAGGCGGTAGAACAGAAAGCTGGTCTGAGGGGCAGCTGGGAATGGATCTGTTGACATCTTCTTTCTTCCAGTTATGCCCTCTGTGACTAATCCCCAAACACAGGGGTATGAGTCACCCCAAATTCTCTGAAGCCCTGATGACCATGTTAGGTAGGCACACAGACTCTGAGACTCGGTTCAAGTAGAGGGGGCCACCTCTCAGCTGCTCTGCTGTTACTTTAAATAATTATTTAAATTGTTTAGACTGTGTCCTCCGGTTGACACTTCAGGCACTAGATTGTTTTGTCCTGTCCATGAGCTCCATATACAAATCCCCTAAGACTTCGTTTATCTAGATCTCTTGACTATGCAAATTCTGGGACTTGTTCTCAGGATTCTTTCCTGGAGATCCTGATTTAAGGGATGGTCATTCATTCATTCAATAAGCATTTATTGAGGATCTGCTCAATATGTAGCTTGGTCTCTGGATGTAGCTTGGTCTCTGTCCATGAGAAGCTCGTATTCTGAGCAAAAGACTCCATTTTATTGCTTTCTTAGAACATAATTGCCACATGTCACCAATCAAAATATTGTTAGGACCTTTTCAGATAACATTCATTGGAGCTGAGACACTAGCCCATCAATCTAACAAATAATATTGTATGGTGATAAAATGCATTGTAATGGTTTTGATGTTGTGCTAAAGAAAAAAAAATCAAGCAAAAAAAAACCCACAATGTGTATGTGAGGAGGGAGTCGTAGTCAGCCTCATGGTTAAGATAAGGTTTTAATAAAACTTGGGGAAGGTGAAGGCTTTTGCCAAGTAGGATCTGGAAGAGGAGCATGCCAAACAGAATAAGCAGCTGGCAAAGACCCTAAGCCAGGAACTGTGTGGAATAGAAATGAGAAGGGAGTGGGGGGCAATGGAAAGAATAAAGACAGGGGTGTGGCTGGATAAGTTAAGGTGCTGTAGGCTGTTGAGTGAAATGGGAGGCACTGAAGGGTGTCATGGTGTGGTCTATTGAATGGGGGAATTCTGCTGTGCTGCAAGTAGACTGTAAGAAGACAAATAAGGGCATCACTACTCTAAATCACCATCTGGGTGACACCTGGCAATTTTCCAATCATCTGACAAAGCTGAAGATGTGCACCCCCTAGAACCCAACAATTTCTAGGCACCAGGAGAGAGATTCTATCAGCGTCCATGAGGCGATAGGTGCAGAAGTGTCCATTGTTGCTTGTCAGCAGTAATAAAAGAACAAAGCAGTTTCAACGCTCATCTACAGGAGAATGTGTCACAGGGGCTCCCACGGTAACCCTCGGTCTGCCTGCTAGCAAGTGCATCAATAACTTATGGTGCATTCGCACAATTGAAAGTAGCCATTAAAAAGATGGACTCAATTGCCCTCTTATGGTAGACAGTCCTCCAACATGAAATGGAACAACAAAATCCCAGTTGCAGAACGATAGACACAATATGACACTATGGTGTCAAGTCTTAAAGCATCACAGCACTATTTATTTTATGATTATTTACATATGCAGTAAAGAAATTAAACATCAAAAGTGGCTGCATGCATAATATTTATAACCTTGTCGTCATGCTTTTCCAGTATTTTCAAGCAAACAGGCGACTTTTCCTGAAGTATTCTTTCCATTTAGAAAACCTCTACTATTTTCCTCCCAACTTCTGTGCTGTGGGTGGTGCATGTTAGCCAGAGGAGCTAAAAACAAATCCTGCTGACATTGTCTCTGGGCAGTGAGTGGATCTGCAACAGAAAGTCCCTCCGCAGGTTTCTGGGCTTGTGAACCATGGTCACTGGTGGAGATGAGATATGAGTGGACCTTGCCCCCAGGTGACTTGCTTCCTCTCCTGTTTGCAGAAGCAGGCTGGGTGGTACGGAAGCTTTCCTCTTCCTGACTCTTAATGATGGTAGCAGATGGGCTCTGAGTAAAGTCTATTTCAGCAAGTGACAAGGACATTTGCCGTAATAGATTAATAATCATCTTTCTTCCTCTCTGTCTCTCATTTGCTCCTGCCTTTGTAGAAGAGGTTTCTTTTAAAACAAGTGTTTTCAGATCGGAGCGTGTGATGGCAAAGAGCCCAGAAGAGGTGGATTTAGTGCACTGAAGTTCTGTTTTCAATTATCTAGAATCCACGAAACCGCAGGCTTAGGTTTTAGATGGGCCAATTTAAACGTTTGCCTTTCCAGTGTAAATGTATAAAATATAAGCTGCTCAGCAGTGCCGGGGTCTTTCTCCGTGACATGGACTCCAGCTCTCCTGCGCTGCCTGCGGCTCAGGCTCATCACAGAAGCAGGTTGCTCGGGTCTTCATTAATATGTCTGCAAACTGACTAGACACTAGAATGTGCAATTCATTTTCCCCTAAGCTATTACCCGCCATACATATTCAATTTAATATATTTCATTATGCTAATTTAAAAAAGAGAATGGATTTTTCTTCTTACAAGTTCCAGCACATTTTCCGAAGACAAAGAAAACCTGTTACTGCTATCAATGGTTTATTAGATTGTTATATAAGAATTACCAGTTTAATACAGAGAGTTTCTGGCTTGAGATCACAACACACAGAGAGAAAGGAAGAGGGAGGAGGGGGGGAATGGGGAGAAGGAAGGAGGGAAAGGGGAGAAGGAAGGGG
>PVHY01018505.1:0-12164 GCA_004024945.1 Uropsilus gracilis
TGCCGGCTTAGGACTCTTCTCTTGGGACTGCCCGCAGGTGATAGTCATGTCATGGAGACAGGAAGCGTACTAGGGGAAAATGGGAAAGAGAAGATGGAAGGATGTCAGGGTGTCTGTTCTCTGGCTTCACTCCAAGTTTCTGCTGGGCACTAGAGACAGACTGTAAGCAAAGCTAATGGAACTGCAACTTAGGTTGTGCTGTGGGAGGAAATCTTAGGGGTTTCTTTCTCCCAGTGTTGGTGTTGATTCTCCAATGCTGTTCCTCCTCTCTGTGACTTGGGGATCTGTTCTCTTGCATATTATTATGCTTCTATACCACGAGGTGCCCTTACCCCTGGAAAGGGAACACAGGCCTTGGAGAACTCACAGTCCCTTGCTGGTGATTTGACCCAGCAGCTAAGCACACATCATTTCCTTTATAAGCCAGTGACCAGAACTAATGACATGGTGTCAGCTGAGTTGTGAGGGGAGTGGTGATAGTCAGGTGAATACCGTACATGGTGTCTGCAGTGAAGTATTTCCAGAGGATGCACAGGGCTCAGGAAGCAAGGCGCCAGGATTAAGGAGGGGGTCACTGTTGCTTTTCTCTGATGTCATTGATGTCTTAGAGAGAGAGTGTGTGACTTTTCTTGGCTCCTCAGTAGTTTTAAATCATCAGGACGATGGGTGACAGCCGCTGGCCTGGAAAACAAGGCTTGCTGAGAACAACAGCAATAACTGTGACAAGGAACCCCAACTGAGTGGTTTGGGATGTCGGGAAGGAGAAGCTTCTGCAAAGAGAGTACCTTACAGAAACATGAAACCACACCCAGACATATGGAGAGTACCCAGATATCTGGCCTGGAATTTGTAGGCTGGGGACTACGAGACAGCAAAGTGTGTCATGCGTGTTAATACTGCCACTGAACCCATCAACTGGCAGAGGCTGGGGGTGTTTGCTTTACACCCCAACTGCTTGTCGATAAAAATGTGAATCATCTATATGACTGTATTTTAGTAGTGAGGAAACCTTTTCCATGTAGATTGAATCAAAATATCATGAATTCACACTCTTAGGAGCTTTCAGTATAGTGACTCATTCCTCAGAGTGGGGTTCCGGGACCAGCAGCATCAGCATCACCTGGGAGATGAGAGAAGTGTGTGTTCTTGGTTTCCTTTCTGGCCCCTCTAAGTCAAAAAACCAAGAACAGAATCCAGGGGTGCATTCTTTAAGAAGCTCCTCTCCCTGGTAGGATGAAAGGTGATGGACATGAAAGGCTGAGAACCATTCCTTAGTTCTGGAATATTCAAATCTTTAAGAGAGCCACCCTTTAGGAGAGTCTATACCAGACTAGAGAACAGGAAACTCAGGCCTGAATTCTGTGCTTGAATCCAGGCTTAGACTCCTTTCCCCAGGTAGAAATTTGAATCCCAGCATTTCAGATCCTAAGCCTGGGCTGCATGGCGCTGACAGCACATCTCTGAAATGTTTCATTATGCAGATGAAGAAAAGGAAACCCAGGAGGTTAAAATAGATCCTTAATGGCAGAGCCAGGAACTGGAGCAGGCTCCTCAAATCTGGGCCCTAACCTTTCCACTCGGGATGGGGAAACCACAGATTTATTTAGTATGAGGCCCATGTTTCCACTTAATTGATCTGATGGTCTCAACTGGGAAGCCCACCTGCGTTTTCTGCTTTCTCTCCCCAGATCCTTTCTCAACTTGGACTTGGGGGTTTCTGGCATGCCATCCTGGCTCTAGCTAGAGGGATCCCTTGCTGATACTAAAAAACCCCAAAAGTGATTTTTCCATTTTTGCACAGACTAAAAGCCTTGGTTTCTGAGTAACTCAGTTGCCATTGCAGCCTCAGGGCACTCAGACTTTCCTCCAACTTACAGGGCTTCCTTGAAGTGGTGGGTTGCAGAGACTAAGCCTGGAGAGGACTGGGTGTGATGGCGCCACATTGCTTTCAATATTGCAATATTTAATGACAACATGACTTCAGAAGACACAAGTTTGATCAAGAGCCAGGCATGGTGGTACATGCCTGTAAACTCAGCCTAGAGCATGGCTGAGACTAGGAATCACTTGAGTCCACAGGTTTGAGACCCACCCGGGGCAACAGAGCAAGGCCTAGTTTCAAAAAATAGCTGGGCATGGCCACGCACCTGTAATCCCAGTTACCTGGGAAGCTGAGGCTGGGGATCGCTTGAGTCCGTGGTACCCCTAGTCTCAAAAAAACAAAAAACAAAGAAACAAGTTTGACCAGGCTCACCTTGGGGGAGTGAGTCTATCTAGTTTGCTTTTTCAAAAATGTTTTTTTAAAAAACAGGTTTATACAAAACTCTTATGTCTGGCTTTGATCACTCAACATTACGTTTAGAATCCTAATATTTCGATGCTCAGTTATGTTGACGTTAATATTGGTAGTGCTGCCAGTTCCTGTGCTCACAAAGTATTGATCTTCATCCTTGAAGGCTAGAGGGCTGGTGAACTGGATGCTTTCCCCAGCTATCCATGCCTTTCATGAGGGTGAAAGGGTGGGCCTTCAGAAGGTGAGGGTGACCAGCTGGTGGAGGTGATGGATATTTGCTCAGTTATAAGATCGCCTGCATAGGACTCACCACTAGCTCCAGGGGAGCAGACTGCTGCTCGTGTTCTGGGCGTTTCTGCCTTCCCAGAGTGACTTCAAAGCTGTCTTATGAGCACTGAGGAGACACCTTCGCCCCTTGGGATAAATAATAAATAAAGCTGCTGCATTGGAATAGGCTGCCTCTTGGGAGTTTGGCATATTTTATTAAGACAATAAAGGAAAGTTCTCCTGTCCATGTCCATGGAGGTGAAGAGGGGTCAGAACATACTTTTGCTCAGACTTTTGGTATTTGCCGAACAGGCTGAAAATAAGCTGAAAATTAGGGGTCATTTCTTTTACCTGAAGCCTGGGGCAATACCTCTTTTGTTGTGTGGGGGAAATATCCCTTTGTACCCCAGTTCACTCTGAGTCATGCCTAAATGGGTCAGCGAAAGCCGGGCTGTGTGGAGACCTGCTAAATTCTATTTGCTTTATAGACTACTAACCTCTAGAAGGAGCAAACCTCAGCTTCTAATGTGGTTTGGTTGAAAGTTAGAGGTTTGGTTTTATTGCCCTAGGGATAACTAGTACTGATTCCTCACTGGTCATGGGTTGATGTCAGTGAAGTAATAGCATTGACCTTTTAGAAGAAAATGATCACAGTTGTTAGAATTTTAGACTTTAATAGCCTTCAAGTAGTCTAGCCCCTTATTTGCTGCATATGACCCTGTTTTGCATTCTTAAATAACCATTTAGGTATTTTTTAGCTTTTAAAAACCATTTTCAAAAAATGTTATCAAAGTACCATTATAGTTATAGATGTAACATACGGGTTTTAGCTCTTGGTGTTATATTTAGACATCCATAAAAGTTACATAAGTCAGATGGAGAAAGACAAATACCTCATTTTTTAGTATTTTCTAGTGAAGAACAGCCTGCTCCTCTGATCCTACCCTCCTTGGAGACAACCTGTTCTCTTGCTCAACACTGTGGTTGTTTGGGAAGTCCATTATTAAGTCAAAATTCTTTTCTAGTAATTTCTACCCATTGGTTCTCATTCTTCCCTCCAGAGTCACCAGATCTATTCCTATCCATGTAACAGATCTTGAACGATTTGAAAAATAACTGTGATGTAACCCCCTTAGGTTATTGAATTTCTACTTTTCACAGAAAATTGAATCCTTCTCAAAGTTTAACATTCTTAGTTTCTAAAATATTTATTGTAGGAAGTGGTTTCCTAACTCCACTTTTATGTCCTTTCTGGTTTGTCAACGATGTTCTTGAAATGGAATGCCCCTTGTCAAAATGTATTATTCAGCTACAAAAATGATAGAGCTGGTATCCTAACACAGAATAGCAGTGGATTTCAATAAAAACCCAGAAATAGTCCCACATCTATGTGATAAGATTTTTATCTTGCATAAGTTAACATAATAAATTCCAGATGTGTTAGAGATTTCAATGCAAAGTAACTATCCTAAGCAAAATATTGATGTGGTTATATAATCTTAGGATGTTGAAATGTTCTTTCCAAGTATAATTCTAAAGGCAGACACTATGAAGACAGTGACTAATAAACTAATGGCATAAATATGTTGTGCATGTGGAAATAACATCAATAAATAAAGAGGAAAATGATAAACTAAACAAAATGTAACATCCATATCAAACAAGAGATAAATATACTTACTATAAAAAGATCACATAAAATTTATTTTTAAATAAAAGATGAATCAACTTAATAGTAAAAGTGAAGGAAGTAAATAGGCGATTTGAAAAGAGACTCAGTATTAGTGAATACATAAAAATGAATGTTCAACTCTGTGAATAAAGGAATATATTCTTATTAAACTAAAATATTGTTATTTATCAATAAAACATTTTTAAATAGGGGGAGAAACTTCACTAATTACAATGTTCGGGGATATAGGAGAATATATGTTTTTTACATGTTGCTGCTTTGAGGTTGAATTTGTACAATACATCTGGAGGGCTATTGACTCATATTGATGAAATAAGTCAAAATCTATGGAAAAATACATATAGCATTTGACTGAGCATTTCATTCTGTCTCAGATACATAATCAATATTACATCTAAATATTTAATGTTGATATAAAATATTATTTTATATAAGTAGATGTTTATATAATAGTGCTTATATAAAACACTTATATTGATCATGTATTTAAGTGTAAATATATAGATGTTCGCTAACATGTTATTTGTAACAAAAACATTATTCATGACTGTACTCAACTTTCTAAAAAACATACCCCACCTGTAAAAAAGAATTAAGTAAAACTGAGTATATAGCCCCAATACATTATTACCTCTTTTATAAACAACTATAGTATCATCATAATATATACATTATAAAAATATGAGATCGATATATTAGAGGATGTTGAACTGAGGTAAAAAGAAGTTAATAACTATTTCTCCTTGCAAATAAAATAAATGGATCTGTGCTCTGCCTGTGGTGAAAACTCTTAACTCTTGAGGCCACTCATTTTACTATATCAATAATTGGCAGGACCTGACTAACGGTAGTTAAATGCTAGATAAAGTTTATTTAAAACAATGGCCCATGTGATGGAAAAATGTTTAGTGTTTTTTATATGTTTATATATTTTTATTGGAGTGACATTGATTTATAACATTGCATAGAGTTCAGGTGCAGGACATTTTAAATCAGCATCTATATGTAATACATCATGTTTGCTACCAAAAATCTAGTTTGTATCCTTCACTGATATGTAGGATTTTTTAAAGTCAGTGTAGATGAAGCAAATTATAAAATAGTAGATGTAGAGGTTTCACATCCCTATGACATCAAGTAGCTTCAAGGGGACTAACATTTCCCCAGACAACTATTCTAAATTCTGTGTAGAGGATGAAAAACACACTTGATGCTGTGTCAGAGAGATATGTGTCAGACAGCACACATATCTACAGGGAAGCTGATCCTGAAAGCAGGGAGTTGTGCTGCTGAGATTCACTGTTTTTGTCTTGGAGATACTCCCAAGTAATGCCAAGTACTTAAGCAGAAAGTGAGGATGGCAGGCAGCATCACATGTCCAGCAACACATGTCCAGTCTGTGTTCAAGCCAGAACAACTAGTTGTTCTAGTTGTTGATGTCTAGTTGTAGATGTTGATGTTGTAGATGTAGATGTAGTTGTAGATGTAGATGTTGATGTCTAGTTGTAGATGTCTAGTTGACATCTCAGAAAGGAGGGAACGAGAGAAGAAGGAACCTTCCTGTCTACATATAAACTCTCTATAAGTCCTTAGAGGACTCCAAATTGGGCATGAGTGGGAAGACCCCCAGGAGTCAACAAAAGATAAAACTGTAAGGATAAATAGCTGAGCAGAGAATTCAGCTGTTGCACATTATGCAAAGGTGCAGGGTTTGGAATCCAGTGAAGTTAACTGCCTGCCTGTCTGCTAGAATTAAACCAACTCTTCCTTGAGGAAGAGGAAGAATACTGAGTCTGTAACATCATTCACAATGCCTATTATAGGATAAAAAACTAGCAGACATGGAAAAAAACAGGAAATTATAGCCTACAGTCAAGAGAAAAAGCAGTTCATAGAAAAGTAACCCAAGGTGACCCACATGTTGGAATTAGCCACAGACTTTAACAGAACCATTGCAAGTATGTATAAGGATTTGAACCAAAATATGGTTAAAAGAAGCAGTTGGCAGTCCCAAAAGAGGAATTTTTCATTTTTCAGAAAAGAAAAAGAACCAAATGGAAACATTGGAACTAAAAACAATAGTGTCCGATTCAAAAAATTTCACTGGATTGGAGCCAAGTAGATTGGCAACAGAGAAGAAAGGATTATAGAACTTGAAGATAGATCAATAGAAGTCACCTAATCTGAAGATCAGAGAGAAAATTTTAAAAAACAGGGTTTCAGTTATCTCTAGGACCGTATCAGGTGGTCAGTGTGTATACCCTGAGGTCAGATGTACCACATCTGAGGCCAGTGTTTGATTTTATATCTACAGATCAAGTTCCACTTAGCTTCTCTCTGTTCATAGCCTCAATGCCCAGTACCATTTATGGACATCACTGGCTTCGGTTTCTGAGCTTCTTTCTAGAAGTCTAAGGACAGAGAGAGCCAAGGCCGGTGGGGACACGAGCTGGGAGGTGCAACTCGTATTTAAACCAGATGGCAGGACTTCACCAGGATTTGTGCACGTTGCCCTTCATCTCCATGATTTGTAAAGGTTTTGTGCTTGGGAAAGGGAGGAAGCAGAGACAGAGAAGCTGGGTTGTTGCATAAACAAGAGGGATAACATTGCTGACATTTGAGTCCTTTTCTCTCCACGGAAGAAGACTTGAACTTGTCCATAAAGAAAGAAACTCTTGACACTAAGAAGATTCAGGAAAGACCAGCGTGGCCAGTGATGGATGTAGAGGCTTTGGAGTGAGATCAAGGGCAGTCTGGCTGGAGGCAGCTCCAGGGAAGGAGGTAAACAGACCAGGCAGCGGCCACACTGCTGACCTGCCCCACCCTGCCTGTGACCTCTGTGGGGTGTGTGGGGTAAGGAGGCCTTCTTCAGAACCTGGCCACGTATAGCAGGAAGGACTGAGCCTAGTGTGTGTTCTTCACAGACTCCTTGGCTCCATGCCAGGAGGCTGTCTTGGCTTCTGAAGCTCAGTGTGTGAGGCAGGTCTAATGTGTGAGGCAGGAGGCTGTGCCTCATCCCAGCTGAGAAAATGAGGATGCAAACACCATTTCGGAGTTCACAAAAGCTTTTCTTGATACTTAGGAAAGAGTTGTGTGTGACACCAAGAAACTCAGAGATGTGGTTTTCTAGCTACTGAGTCATACAGGTAGAAAAAGATTATGTTTTTGTTTTACTTCACTTTATTTTTGGAGAGACTCGGTGAATCTCGACTTGGAATCTTTTGCATTCATCAAGACACATTTTCATCCTTATTGTAATTTCAAGTCTAGCCACCAATATGGACATTTTCTCCCTGGTCAGTATCAAACTTCATTAGCATCAAACTGCCCACAGCACTGAGCATGCAGCCAGCACCTGGGGAACGTTGACTGCAATGAGCAGAACATATTAGCCATGCAGGTTGTCTCTTGGTGTCATCTACTTGGGCTGTGTCCCTGGCGGGGGAGGGGTGGACCGCTCCTTGGACACATCCTGAGTCAAGAAGCAGTTTAGGAGGGTTTACAATGACAACTGAAAACTGCTGTCTATTTACTATCACTCAGGGGAAAAGTCTAGAGGTGGCCTTGCCTTCCTTTTTAAGGGGTCTTTAAAATACAGTTCTTACTCTATCTTCTAGAACCTCCCAAAGCCTCCGGTTGAACCCCTGTCTGTCATGGGCGGGAAGCAGTGCTGGGGGCTATATAAATGACTTGTAATAACCGGCTTCTCACCCAAAGGGGCAAGAAGCAGCCATGTGGTCCAGCGAGGGCTTGGGGAATGGCAGAGGCTGCAACAGGTGCCTGGCTTCTATTCTTGGCAACTTTTTAATTCCTTCTGCTGAATGTGAAACTGATTGGTACCCGAGTCTCTGCAGTGCAGCTGCAACCAAATCTTCTTCTTGAGCAAAGACAATGAGGACATCACCAGAGTGTGTGGTTTTGAGCCCTAAGCTGGGCCCTCGGTTTACAGAGTGGGCCTGGCTCTCTTTGGCTGTGAAGGTCAGACAGAGAGGGTCAGTTGCATTGGTGGAGGGGAGGAGGGAGTTGAGTGAGGGCAAGGAGAAGAGCAGGCAACACAGTCATTTGGAGATAGGAGGGCCCAGAGGAAGAGAAGGCAAGGGAGTGAGGAGGGTAAGGAGAGACAGGCAGGCAAGGGTGGGAGAGAGACCTGCACCAGGGGGCAGGAATCATGCAGGAATGTTCCACACTTTTGGGAATTTGAAAGCTGTGCATCTTGTCCATCCACGCTAGCACAGCAAACTACGAAGCATGAGGGTCACCTGAGCTTCAGTGGGGTTCTGGAGTCCCCCGTATTCAAGGGAAAGCTGGTAGGAGATGGCGATGAGTATGGGAGCTGATAGAACTCTGAGAGGAAAAGGAATCTGAAGACCATCTCTGAACTCCTCCTTTGAGTCAGGGAGGGGAGATGGAAGAGGCAGGTGCTGAGAGCACTGTAGAGGCTGGTTCCCAAGTTCACATGAGCTACTCTCTGTTTCTTCCTTCCAGTGTATCCTATCCAATCCATCCTCCTTCTGTCTACATAGGAGAAAAGGCTAGAATATATAAATAAAACACCATTTGGACTATAAATGGAATTCCTTAACAATTAGAACGTGTGTTGTCAACTAATCCATCAGCCTGGATCTAGCTTTCCCAGTTCCCACCATCCCATGATGTCCCACCCTCTCCTTTTGAGCGTGAAGTTAGCCATATATAAAGAAACACCCAGCAGAAAGGATCAGGTCCCCCTCCACACAGCCTGGGCAGACAGCTCTGGGTTGAGATCTCGCTTTGCAGTTATCATCTGTGTCCCTTTCAACAGGCTGTTCCAGCTCTGTTTCCTCCTCTGTACACCGGGCAGCCCCCTGTCATAGGATGCTGGTGGGAGTCAGGTCAAATATCAGCCTCAAGGATGGACCCTGGCTTCTGCCGTGTGGGAGGGTCTGAAAACACCAGTCTACAGTTGTTCCTCTTCTGTTCCTCTCTGCTGCCTTTGTGCTTCAAAATCGTATCTATAAAATTATAAAACAGAAGAAATCATATCAGCAGGAACAAGTCAGAAAGAAAAAGACAGAAACCAAATGGTTTCACTAATATATGGGACATAAGAAAAACAAATAAAAGGCCAGGTGGAAAAGTCAAAACAAGCTAACAACCAAACTAACTTGGGGTTAGGGTGGGATAAGAGGGAGCAGTCAGGGAGGGGAGGTGGTGGGTGAACCCTGAGGAATACAAAGATGTGACATATATATATATATATATATATATTAGTTAAATTAAAAAGATTGTAAAACAACACATGCACATCTTGAAAACCTGCCGAGAGCGTGACTAAGGAGGAAAAAGCCCTTCTAACCCGGCACTGGAGACGAGCGCTGTGAGCACTCTGGGAGAAACCTGGTGTACCTCCTTCTGCACTATTTTTGAAACCCCAAATAGCTCCATTCACCTATGCTGGTCCATGTTTAATTTCAGCCACTTTGCCTCCGGCAGCTCAGAAATAACTTAAATGTGAGTGCTAGGATCTTGACCCTCTAGGGAGGGTGAAGACACGTGTTGATGGTTTTCTATTGTTTTCAGCCCTGCGAGTTGGGAAATGCATAACCTCCCTACAGAAAATGGCATTTTGCTTTTAAAAGAAAACAAACAGACATGGCTGTGCAGAGCTGGGCGCCTGTCCCCCTACCCCCAGCTTCCCTTCCATGCCTCCCTCCAGCTCCACCCCCTGTTGGCTGCCTGCCCTTATTTCTTATCGCTGGAAAGTTCCCTGGCTTAAATTACCAACCCTGTTGCTTAGCAGTTCATCTGCTCCTGCCTATTCCCCTCCTGTCCCCAGGAACTCGGGGCCATGTGTTCCCTTGGCCCATATGCCAATAAGCATCTTCCCGCCCAACCTGCCACCAGCACAGGCACCAGCCAGGGCCACCTGCTCAGTGTCTGCCCCTGCCTGACTTCCAGAGGCAAGAGTCGGAAGGCGGAGGAAAATGAAGAGACAAGCGATCAGACAAAGGGAATGCAGGACCTCCCTAAGACTTCTTTCCCAGTCCTCCGTGGGTCCTCACCCCCGACTTATAATTGACCTCTGCTTGGAGGATGCTCCAGGGAACACAAACAACCTACAGTGGAACCAGGAATAGAAGGATGTTGCCACAGGGAGAATCAAAACTACCAATTTCCACATAGCTTATTAGCCTCCATGGAAAAGGAGGCAGGAGTGAGCCGGGGGCCCAGTCAGGAGTGAGAGCTGAAGACAGAAACTCAGCGCCACACCACAAATCATAGCGCTAGGAATGAGGAGCCCTTTCTTAACTGAATAGCATTGGGGCTTTGAGGCAAGCTGCCAATTATCCAGAGTAGAGGGGCCAAGTCCCCTTCTCGGCTGGGGAAGGGCAATGAATGGTTCCCAGAGTGCTTTCTGCAGCCAGGGGATAAACACACCACTGTGACCCAAGTAGGGGTGTCTTTCCTGGGAGTGGAGAAGCTGGTCACTGGAGAACTTGATTTAGTGTCTCAAAGGAGCACCGGGGAGGACAGACACTCCAACCTCTGCTTCATGAAGTTCAAAGCCGGGAGAAGGCAGGGTGATGAAGACTCAGGAAAAGGCAAATTAGGAGAAAGAAAGAATGTAGGCCAATAAGGAAGAATCCAGGTGGTGAAAGAGGTTTTCATATAGTGTGTAGCCACTTACAGAGTCCACTAGGCCAGCAACCTGGCTTGGCACTTGTGACCGAAGAAGGATTCTAGGCATGGAGTTCCAGTGGATCACCCTCTTCCAAGGATTATGGTGGGAATATGGGCCAAGGAAGGAGGTCTCGTCACAAGGCACCAAAGGGGCAGCTCCATCCTGGGGAAGCAAGTGCTTAAGAGCTCCCTCCAGTGGCAGGGAGAAGTGGGGCGGCTGTGAGCTTGCTGCAACCCCACAGAGTGTGGACGTCAAATAGATGCTCCCTGGAGTCAGAGCAAGCCTGGTTTTGGACGTCAAATAGCTGCTCCCTGGAGCCAGGGCAAGCCTGGTTTTGGAGAGAGAGTGCTCAAGAGAGCAGCTCAGTTTTCTGTTTATTTGGCATTCAGGAGTTTATCATGTTTTACTTTAAATTCATGTTTGTCACACTTATTATACGAGAAATAAATGCTAACTAAAGGAAATACAATCAAAAGAAGAAAATAAAAATGACCAATACACTCATTGTCCAGGAATCGAATGGTGTTAACATTTTGGTATTGGCTTTGAATTCCAGTTTATTTTCTATACAATAGGACAGTGCACACTACTTTTTAACCTGCCTTTTACACCTAATAATGACGTAGACAGCATATCATTTACACATTTTTTATAATATTAAAAATGGGCATATCAGATCCCTTGCATTGGTACATCATAATCTCATTAACAAAATTCCTATTGTTAGGCTCCCAGATAGTCACCAATATGAGCTGTGGCTTTGTGTGTGATTCTGAGCCAGGCTCTCTAGTGGAGGGATGCATAAAAGAACGAGACAGGACTCCTGCTTTTAGTTACAACTGACTCCTGCTTTTAGTTAGAACTGCTAGCCAATATGTCAGAATGAGGAGACATAGAAAGATGTTCCTTCCATCGACACATATATAAATCTGCATACAAAATAAATTCAAATATATACAGACGCCAGAGAAAGACAGGGGGTGTCCCAGTGATAAGTGTGAACTCAAAATCAGGGCAAGAGCAGAGAACCATGATAATTGAAAGTAGGTTAAGACCCAGATATTGGTCTTAGGGATTTTTTTTTACATAATTTATTATTCATTTTTTAAAAATTTCTTACATAGATAAATGGTTGCTGGGATGCCTTCCCTTCCTGCTCCCCAAACCCTATGGTCCATCTGTTCACTCAGACTCCTCTCTCATTTGATTATTTGCGTCCAGTCCATAGGTTTCTCTTCCTTTTCTGTGGT
>PVHY01018505.1:12264-29182 GCA_004024945.1 Uropsilus gracilis
TAGGCACACTTTTGTGATAGGTTTCATCATGATTGTTTCTCCTATCCATTATGTTCTATGATGATCCTTCTCCTGCATCCTGCACAGTTAGTATTGGCAGGATCCTTATCTGGTCCTTCATGCATTGTATGTCACTGTTTGCAAAGTTTATTTTACTTATTCCTCCTGAGGACTAAGTGAAGTGAGAGTGAACTGACAAGACCTCCTCCCTCCCTTCCTCCCCCAGGTCTTAGGGATTTGCATGGGAGTTTAACATCCATTCATAGGTGGGAGGTAAGCCTACAATTTAGATGAATTAAGAGGCAAATAGAGATCTTCTGGTATAAAGTTAGGTGCCTTTGAAGAGAGTTTTATAAAGTAGGTCTGTTTAGTGAAGTTTTAAGAAAGTTCATCATCTACTCAGGTTTTGGGTGGAAAAGAATCATGTACCAGAAATTGGAAACCTGAGCCTGTACTATTTGTACCAATTTGCATCACATAAGTAATGTCTAGAAATGAGCATAAAGATTGCTGTAAATATGGTTAAGACCTGTGGGGTGCTAGCAGAAGCAAATAAAAACCCTGATGTAAATATAGCAGTATGATTTACACACATTTGACATGAGATTCCCTAAGGAAACTAACTCTATTGAAAAACACAGGAAGAATTAGTAACCCTGAAAAGCTAGAAGTGAAAATAAGGGACTTAGCAGAAGCAGTAAACATTATCATTAACATATTTGAAAATCTATACAAAGGAATAAAAATTATAAGGACATGGCAGAGCAATACAAAAACCGATTTGAAAAAGAAGATGAGTAGTGTTTCTAGAAATAAAATCTTTATCACAAGAAAAAAGTGTACAGTAGTATGTAGTAGACCTGGCCAAAGAAAGAATTAGTGATCTAGAATTCATATAGACTGTAACACAGAAATTGAAATGGAAAATATACAAGAGAGTTAATAGACTCATAATTAAAACACCAAGGTCTAAATATACCTTGCCAGGTTCCAAAAGGAGAAAACAGAGAATAAGTTAGGGAGGTAATATTTGAAAAGATATTGGGTAAGAATTTTCTAAAATTTAAAGAAACATTTAAGTTCTTAAATTGAAGAATATCAGGTCCCATACATAATAAATAAAAACAAATGCCCATTTATATCCCTTGCAGAAAATAAAAAACAAAAACTTAAACAGCATCTAGAGATAAAAGTCAGATTGCCACAAAGGAATAGCAATTCATGTAAAAGTAGACATCTCATTAGTAAAAATAGATAGCAGTAGGAAATACAATTTTAAGTTCAAATCCTAACTAAACCATCATTCAGAAAAGAAGAACTTTTTAACAGAAACAAAATTCAAGAGAATTTATTACACACAGATCCCAGTTGAAAGAGCAACTAAAGGCTCTAATTTGGTGAGATGGAAATGGAACCAGACGGAAGGAGGAAAAAAACAGAAGCAATGGTGGAAAAAAAAAACAACAATGAAAAAGTATACTTTTGGGTAAGCTAAATTAAAAGTGACTAACAACATTAAAAAACAAGGCAAAACTACAACATCAGATAACAATTAGCAAAAGTGGAAAGTGGGGGATGGGGTGGCATGGGGTGAGGAAGCAGAATTATTGTCTTCATGTGGGAAGATATACTGTTTGATTTTAGATGCTGTCCAATTCAACAAGGTTTTTTAAAAGTGGTTTTTACCTACCACTCGAAGAAGTGCAATGTGTAACTTTGAAAGCAGTAGAGGCTCACAGGGAAATATTGAAGCCAGAATCACTTCAAGAAGAGTCATAGTATGAGGAGAAGATAAGGGAGAAAATGATGACGGTGATCACGATGAGGTTTTTGAAGGCTTTGGAGTGTGATTTCTCATACTTCTAGTCTAAAAAGTTGACCCGTGAATGCTGGTCTGAAACAAAGAGCATTGATGTCCACACACATGAGCATCATACACAGTATCACACCATGATACTGCATGTGCTTATGCTCCTCACTGGCCCTATGGAAGGTGACCCAAGATGCAGGGGGATGTTGCAGGCAGCATTCTACCCAAGGCTCCCTGCATCCCAGGAGTCCATCACTTAGTCAGCAGTGGTCCTGCTCTATGTCTTGAAGAGCCTAGTCTCATTCTGCAAGATTCCTTGATGCAAACACAATGGGGAGAAATGACCCAGGCAAGGAATAGTCAGAATCTTTTACCTCCTCTGAGCCTGACAAAGTATAAGCAGCCACTGAGGAGTCTCTTCAAATGATGACCACACACAAAATGAGATGATAGATATGAATTAAAACTCATCAGCAATCAGGACAGAGAGAAATCCATTACATCTGCATTTTTAGAGACAGAATTTCTAAGTTTGGATGCAAGAAACATGCCATTTATAAGAAACACCTAAAACATAGCTTTTTTTTTTGGTCTCAGTATTTTGGTCATATTCTAATTTGGCAAGTGTCTGGCTGCTTGATTAGTATGTGTGTATGTGTGTGTGCTTGTGTGTCTGTGTGTCTCTGTCTCTGAGTGTGTGTGTGTGTGTGTATGTGTTGGTGATGTGCCAGTGAGGAGAGTGAGCAGGGCAAGCAGTTAATTTCTCTCTTCCCCTCCTCCTTCCCATCGTTTGTCAAAGCCATTCACACCTCTACAAGACAGATACAAAAAGTTTGAAAGTAGTAGGAATGAAAAAAGGCATACTGTGAAAATACTAACCAAAACAAAACCGATACATTAAAATAAATAGCAGATAAACTATATTTAAGGTAAAAACACAAACATATTTCATTTTAATTCAGAATGAAGCAGATTCGTTGCTGTGTGACAGACAGAAATCTAGCTGAGAGGAAACATAAAAGATCAAATCCAAGACTAGAAGTTCGAACAGCAAGTGCTGTGAATTTAGATGAGAGAGAAGGATCTGACTGGATCTGAAGTGATCCAGAAACCAGTTCTGGAGAAAGAATACACTAGACACTTTTGGAGAGATTGCCCACAAGGTGGCTATGAAGCCACCAAGCCATCAAGTATAGCAGAGTTTAGACACTGACATGGATCTCTTGGGACTTTATCAACACTTTTTTTTTTTTAAAGGAACTACAGGGCTTGGGCAGCTCAGGTTCTGGGTGCTGGGTGGCTGTGGCCCAGATCTTGTCCCTATGGAGATCTATGTCTTCGTCCTTTCTTTTGCTTCCCAAACCTGTCATGAATTCCTGTTCTATCATGCCTTGGGCAGACAGGTAGTCTCAGTGGGGGCCCAACTATTGTTCAAGGTGGTCCAGCACAAGGGTAGTAAGCCAGGGCCACTAAGAGTAGAAAGAAGGACACTGATGTCCAGAGAAATGAGGAACCTGGTCTGAGATCACTAGTTTATGACAGAGCTGTGGCCTGAACCCAAAACTCCCTCTTCATTCCTATGGGCACTTCACATTGTGGTGGAAATGCCTTGCCTGGCTTCCCCTTTGGCCTCACTGCTTTGATCTGAGTCTATTTGACTGTGGTGTTCGAGTGTGTATTTCTTGTGTGCAGGGGTGTGTGTGTGTGGGGGATGTGGGAGTAGGAGGGTGCAGTTAGCTTCTCCCCTCCCCTACTCTTTCTTCATCTTTTGTCAAATCCGTTGACACCTTTGCAAGACAGATGGGAAGAGAAACGTTAGGTGGGGGATGGGCTTTAAACCCAGCTGTCCTGAGGAGGTATCTGAGGTTCCTGATCCCCATGTGACAATGGCTGCCAGAGAGACTCCTTCCGGGCACACTGTCTGGCAACACTGTGGACACATGTCCCGGGGAAGGCCCCCTGGGAGCTGAGGAGGTGTTGTCTTAGCATCCTGCAAGCCTAACACTTCTTAGTCACCAGAGCCACTTGCTAACAAGCTGTTGGCAGAACTCTGAAGAAAGACATATTCAAAAACAATGGCAACAAAAATTGCAAGCCGCTCATGGGGGCTGTGACCCCTCCCCACATCTCATTAGTGCCTTGGGGATGGTAGGAAAGGGGGTTGGCAGGCAGCACCTCCACTGAGTAGTCCGTGAGCTTGGGTAGACCAGCTGAGGTGGGTGGGATGGAAGGGCCCAACTTTCCTCTTACAGAGGGGCTTTCAGATGTTGTGCTTGTTTATTTGACCCCTAGTGTGTGAGTTTTCACAAAAGGCATCAGATTCTAGAATCCTCCTTTTGTAGGATGCATTTTTAATTATCTATTCCCCCAAACCAGTTACTGTTCAGATGTCTCTCATATCTTTGAATCTCGGGGTTTTAGGATGATTTCCATAAAAAAAGGTTTCTTCCATTGACCCCACATTTTGGACAGGTCACATCGTCTGGGAGTCAGGGTGCTCTTCACAGGCACCCCCACTCCTCTCTGTTTAGAACCCACTCACCTCCAGAGGATTGGACCAAAAAGCAAAACAAAACACCTCAGCACATGCCTCATTGTTTTCCCTCTTATTTCCTCATCCCTCATGCTTGGATTGGTCTGAAAGTAGGAAGTGGGAGCAACTAGTGATATGGGGGGTACCTACTCCCAGGTGTCATAAATAAAGTTGATATATACATAGAATTGCAAATTTTACTGAGAGCTGGGTAGCACTCCATTAGCATACCTGCCTGACAGGACTCCCCACCACCACCCCAGTAGTTCTCTTGGTGGGAAGACTTAGGAAGAACAATGAAAGGGATTCAATCATTTTGGAAGGAAAGATGGAGGACCTGAGACCATGAGGAAGGGTTTGGCCTGTCCTGGTAACTCAGAGCTCTTTTTAAACATAAGCTGAATGTGCCTGCTGAAAGCTAAAGAGGTTGGAGATTTGAACTCCTTGTTGGAGTTTGCCTTGCTGAGTTTGACTTGAGTGTGTCTGGGAGAGGCTGTGTGAGAGGCAGGCCTGAAAAAAAATGAACTTTGCTGGTTCCTGTATTATGAAGTTTCTTTCTACTACCTGGAGGAGGACAAGGAGACCTCATGGAGGAGATGAAGCACGCCAGAGGAAGATGTCTTTGAGCATGCGTGAATGAACTTTGAAGGACTGAACAAGTGGTGAGGTTAACAGGACTAAAGAACTGAGGGTCTGGACAACCTGGGAGAAGGACTTTGGACAATGTTGAGAAAGGTTTTGGGCAATGTGGAAGTAATCAGAGTTTTTCTAATATGCTTTTATTTTTGCAGTAATTAGGAATTCACTTTGTTTAGTAATAAATTAGTCTGCATTCTGAAAACCTGTTTTGGCTTGAAATTATAGTGAGAAGACTGGGATGGTGGAAAGGACCCACAAGTTTGAAGTCTTTTGGCTCCAGGAGCTGCAAAGGGTAAACTGAGGCAAACTATTATAAGATGTCAACTGCAGGTTCCTAAGGTTTTTTGTTTTTTTTTTCCTGCAGTCTTTGGAGCTGGGAGCTGATAAGTATGACTGGCTAAAATCTACATAACAAAGGTGACTGGTCCTTGAAAGCATTTACCTGCAGGAGGTTAGGATTTGAATCTGCCTGGGAGAAGCAGGCAGAGTTGAGTTTAAGCTGAAAGCCTTCTGTTCCATTTTCACTAGGACCGCAGGAGGAGCAGGGCCCAGTGAGGAAGTGGCCCCGTGAGCCCCAGCGCCAGCCGGCCTTTCCCCTTCTCTCAGGTGCGTCCTTCCGGCACTTCCACGCTGAAGGTGGCAATTCAGCAGCCCACTCTGTGTGGGTCAAATTACTCCCCACGTATTTCTCGCTCCACAAAACAGGGGCAAGAGAAGGGGCTTTCACACAGAGAGGGGAACAGCATCCAGAAAGGAACAAGAGGGGGTGTCTCATAGTGTGATCAGGATCAGGTGTACCAACATCCTCAGCCAGACGCCAGGGCCCTGCCTGCCCGGGATGCAGGCTGAGCTGGGGACCAGCAGTCATGGCATGTCCAGTTCAGATTATAAGGACCTTCTAGAGCTGGGTTTCTGGAAATGACCGTGAACCTGAAAGTGACTGATGATAACCCGTACAGTGCGTTGTTACCATTACTTACCCAAGGGGGGAAGTTGGGAGAAATTTCACTGAGGTGGGAGTTGAACAGGCCCATGGAGAGGGTGCCTTGGGGGCTCAAGAGCCTCCTCAGAAGCCTACGCTGGCTGGAGAGTCATTCTCAACATGCAGAAGACATCCTAGGCTGGAGGCGAGGTGGGGCGGGGGCTCCGAGTTAGAGCCGCTAGAAGCATCTGCAGCACCAGAGATGCAGGCACCCTCTGCTAAGGACCAGCCCAACCCAGCCCAGCCCAGCCCAGCCCCCACAGAAGGCTCCACTTCCCACTCCGTCTCCGTGTGCTGGAGGACGGGAGGGGGGGCAGTGTGAAGAGAGGTGAGTCTCTCAGAGACAATTCTGTGAAAACCAACCATAAAGAAAGATCCAGCTCTTTGCCAGCTCTGACTCTTGACTGAGCTGAGTGTGCTTTGAAGGAAATAGTCATGTGTTTGGGTGAGGCTCCAGAAAGTTCAGTCTGGGACTGGGGACAGACCTGGCAAAGTCACTGAATTTTAGTGTTTTCACCCGAGGCCTCTAGAAGAGAGGAACCCACCACTTCTCTGCAGGCTCTCTTTCCCTTTTGCCAGCTCCTGCCGGCTCCTTCATCCTCTGGAGCTTGGCTTCTGCATTTCCGGTTTCCAATCAGGGATAAGTAAAAACTTCAGTTAATGGAGGCCCGGTGACTCATCTGTCAAAATGGACTCCTGGAGAAGGACGTTTGGCTTCTGGCTTGCTTTCTGGCTCCTTCCATCATTTCACCTTCAACTTAACCCCTCTTGTTCCTGGTCCCTTACATCAAGTAAAGTCATGGGAAAGCAATACAGACTGATTTCTCCTTTTCTTAGGATGTCAATTCCATAGATTTAGGGGGAAAATTCACACTCTGGAGTCTGAGGGCAAAGGTTAGAGTCGTGACTCTGGTGTCCACAAGATGTAACTTTAAGAGGCTGCAACTTCTTTTAGCCCTTGTTTCCTTGGTCATAAAAGAGAGAAATGATAGAGCCTGCTTCTTGGGGTGATTTGTAGAGGGGAATCAGCTGAAATAGTACGAGTTGTCACTGCCTGCAACGTGTAACTCAGGCAATGAGCTGGGTGCAACACTGCTTAAAGTTGAATTTGTTCCAGTGTAGGACAAGCAGGCCTGTGACAAATGGAAGAGGAGTAAGCCAGACTCATGTGCCATTGCAGGAACACCCAACCACTATGTCCCTTCCCTCTGCCCCTGCTAAGCAAATGGATAACGCCATGTCTCATCCGCCAGGGGACAGATGTCTTGAGATGGAAAAGCCGGATCTCCTGGTAGCCAGGGACCAGGCCGTGCTGGGAGGTACAATTGAATTTCCTTCCATCTGACAGTTCAGGACTGGATGTTACTTTCCAAATCAAAGCAGTTCTGGAAGGTCGTTGGGAACAGTGAATTGTGATTATGCTGGCACATTTTTAATTCCATCTCATTACAGTTGCTGTTAAGGCTGCATTATAATAATTGCTGTAGTTCTGCTTTGGTATTTTTGGGCTTCTTTTAATGTGGCTGTAATCTCTGTGTATATTGAAGTATGCAGAGTCAAAGAGCAGGGGCAGCCTTGTGAGACAGCGGAATGAAGGCAAGTGGGGGGAACAGCAGACAGGCAGGCAGAGAGAAAAGAGGGCCTGGGGACACTGTCAACAGTGGGATGTTGGGGCAGCTGGTCCAACACACACTCAAGTGGGGCTCTGAGCAAGTTGTAGCAGTCTATCTTCACCCCCCTACTCCCTATGTGTGCTGCAAAGTCTGCCATGGCTTTGCTTATACATTCTTAGAAGAGTCACTGCTGGCAAAGGGTCTGGGTTCAGGAGGAGCCTTGCTGGCAGTTCCCCAGCTGAATGGCATGTGGCCTCTAGTACAAGGGCAGCAGTCAAGGAGATGAATTGAAGGTGATTCCTGTCCCTAGAACTTTCTTCTCTATTCATCCTCCCCTCACTTCTTGATGTGTTATTCTGTTTTTCTTGAAAATTGGTTAGTTTGAGCCATTCTTACCATCTGCACTTGATGCCTTAGTCACTTAGTGGGGGGGGCTTTCTGAAATGGGAGACCCCCCGGGGTCTCCATTTGATCCCCTCAAAGGGCAACTTGGAGGACAGCAAGCCAGGCTGCTCAGTAACTCTCCCTGGGTGCCATGATGTATTCTTAACATTATCTGCCAAGGGCGTTCGCACTCTTCCTAACTATCCTGTGAACTCAGTCACACTCTCATCCCCTTCCGAGAGCAAGTAGGGGCCAGGAAATCAGTGAGTGGAGTCAGATTCCAATTTAGTCTCAGGCAGGAGCTATTTGCATTTGGTGGCTTCTGGCCCCCCTTCCTCCAAACCACAGTCCTCCATACTGCGCAGTGGAAGGGTGGGGAGAAGCCACACTATGTGTGGAAGATTAAGAACCACCATTAGAGTAATTGGGGGCATGAGCACCCCTCTTCTTTAACTGTGGGCTTTATAGAGGAAGAGAGAATAGGAGACTCTTGGGGTCACAGCCCTGTGCACCTGTATACATGCCTTCTGCTAGGGTTTCACGCATCCAGATGTTTTCAGATGTTCCTCCTCCTCCTCCGCACTTGTTTAAAGACTCCTGTGTGCCTGTGGTTTCAAAGGCTTTCTCAAGGTCTCGTACCATTAACTCCTCAAGGAAAAAAGTTATTTTTTTTTCAAACCCTGTTGGAACTCAAAATCCACAGACTTATGGAAACCCATGTTTATGGGGTCACAAAGCCTGCACCCCACAGCAGGAATTCCCCTCACTGGAAATGGGCAGGAAAGTGGGTGCCACTCTTGACACACCAGGCAACCTGCTTCACTTCTTCAACAATTCTGTTTCACTTAGGTTCAAAGCCCTTCTTGATAACTTCCACCCAGCTTGATCGCCTAGAATTAATCGAGTGCCCTTTTCATGTGAGAGTATTTTGAAGTTCCAAGGGCAGCTGAAAGTTCCTCCTGACTCCTCTTCAGAGTCCACACCCCCAGGTTCTCTTTCTTTCACTTCTATTCAGATATTCCTCAAGGAGGAAAAATATCACACGTTCTCAGATCATCTCCAGCGCAAGCTATGAATGTTTTCTCCACTAGATTCCAACCCAACTCTGACAGTAACTAGGAAAACCACTTGAGTAGAGAGTTGGAGGATATAAAGAAAATTCCAAGCAGCTCCTGCTCTTGATTGTGTCACGATAGCATTACATCTATTAAGTACCAACTTTGGAGAAGCTTCCTCCTCTTACCTATAGATTTTTTTAATTAATGTGGCAAGTACACATTAATTAAAACCTAAAACCTATGACCTAAGTATCCTCTTTCCACTGTTAGAGATGGAGTGGAGATTGACACTTGGCCTTGCACACCTCTTTCCCCACTTGCTCCAGGTCATTCTGCTGCGCTGTCTTTCATTCCTGATCTTGATTCTCCTTAACCAGGCAAGAGCCTTTCTTCCCTCTTTCCCACAGGAACACAATACTTTCCCCTAAAAACTGTCCTTAATTAGTTAACAAAATATCCTCCACGACACAGGCTGCTCTCCCCCAGAAAACCAGTGACAGATACGAACACCATTTGGTCTAATTAGTTCTGATATTTCACACAACATATTTATGAGGGCTTTTGGAGAGAGGGGAGGAAGGCAGGGAAAACGTTTCTATTAAAAGAACAGCAGGGAGGCTTGGGTGATGGGAGGGGCAGAGTTTGGGGTCTTCTTTTGTGCCTGCAAAGAGTCTTTGTTAAATCAGAGCCACCTGGCCTGGGGACAGGACTCCTTAGCACCTCCATTGTCCTCACACCTCTATCTGCCTGCAACCAGTCTCCCCAGGGATGAGCCCCTATGTTTTCCTTACTCTAGCAGCTTGTAAAGTAGCTGATTGAATGACCTGCTCTCTTTTCATGACAGAAATCTATGTAAGGTGAGGCAACATGGCACACGGAGCTGGTGTGCTCTTGTCCATCCAGCCCTGAACTTGCACCGTGACCTTGGAAAGATGACTGAACTCTCTCTTGTTGTCTGAGGGCTGCGTCTAGGATAGAGGAGAAACAGGTAAGCTCATCTCTTGAGCTGCCAGAATAGATGTCGCCTCAAGATAAGTGGTATTGGCAATTATAGCGTGTATAAATTAGGTTAGTAGCTTTTGACATAGAAAATCAATCCTATATTCCCCTGTCACATTTGCTGTCATCTGTTTACAGCCTGCGGAGCATAAGGTGTATGGTAGCTGTTCAAAGGGCTGAATACACATTTGGGGTACCCTCTTCTTGGATGCAGTCTCAAGAACCTCTCCACATGTCTGCAGTTGAGATGGGAAATCACACATTTGGGGTTAGTTTATATCTGACCCCGAGTAGCTGCCCCACAGAAGCTGCTAGGAGCAAACTTCTGAGCTCATGATGGTCTTGTGAAAAGAGCCCTAGATGGGGGTGTCAAAGCTCTGGGGTCCCCTCCTTGCTTCACCTTGCTGCCTCAGGCCAGTCATCCAGTCGTTCACCTTTCAAGGTCCACCCACTGCTCTCTAAAACCAGGGCAGTGGTTTGAATGTTCATGATTTTTTAAAATTAATTAATTTATTTTAATTTTATTTTTTTGAGACTAGGTGAAAGAAAGACATGAGATGCAAGTCAAAGCTAATCACTGGAGAAGTTCCTGTTCATGATTTTTTATGAACTGGTCTTTTTAATACCCTGTTGGTGCAGGAAATAGTCAAATCACCAGAATGAGTTCAAGCTTCCAGCTGGAGAGTCTTGAGGGATTTCGACAGACTTCCCTCCCAATGGGTTGCCTCTGTGCAGTTCTCTGGGAAGACTTGTCCAGGCCTGCCCTGCTCCCCAGATGGCCTCAAACAGCACCTCCAAGCAGGACACATGGCCTGGTCCCTCAGCACCTTCTGCTGCTGATCTGTGTCACCTGATCTGTGTGTTGTGACCTGTAACTACACTGGCTCTCTGTCACAGCCATGCCTGCATGGGGCATGGACAGCAGTTCTAGGAGACAGGAGGACAAATTGTGACATTGTCCCCTGCCCCTCTCAGTGGGGTGCCCCCACCTTGTGAGTCCCAGATCTGCACCACCAGTCCTCACAACCTGCTTTCTCTTAGTCTCAGTTTCCTCATCTGGACAGTTGTGGAGAAAATCAAATGAAAAACAAAAACAAGTCCCATGCAAAGTACAGCAACTGCCTCCTGGCAAGCACACCATAAATAAATGGTAACCATTATGTGAAGATGATGTGATAAATCTTATGATTCTTTCCCTCCCATCTTTACCAACTTTCTTTACCAACCTTTTTTAAAAAAATTAAAAAAATTGATTGTACATACACACACACACACACACACACACACACACACACACACACACACATTACATCATTGACTACTCCGAGGTTCTCCCACAACCTAATCACCCGTGAACCATCTTAATCTCTTGTGCCCATCTCTCTCCCGATTTTACCCTCCTCCCCTCTCTTGCTCTATGCTTCAGCTCTGTTGACAGTTTTAAATTTTTCTTGACCATTTGTTTGTTTTTTCTATATCCCTCATATAAGTGAGACCACTCCATATTTCGCTTTTTCTTTCTGGCTTACTTATGCTAACATGATTCCGTCTAACTCCATTCATGTTGCTGTGAATGACATAATTTTGTCTTCTTTGATTGATGAAAATGGTGGTAGATATACACAATGGAATATTATTCCCCAACCAACCTGCTTTAAGGGTGCTCTCTTTCCCTATCAAAGGTCTGGAAATACGGCATTTAGTCCCATCGCTCCCCGTACAAGTTCTGTATTGTTTCAGAAATAGATAAAGTCAGGTGAAGACTAAAATACAAAACAACCTCATCACTGTAAGGTTGGGTTAGGGAAAGAAAATTGGACCCAGGACCCCCTCTGCCTAGGACTTCTCCCCAACTCTAGACCTGCAGTTGCTCTAGGCGAGAGCTAGACGAACCGGAATGAAGACACTGCAAAACACTCAGTCAGGATGAAACTGCAGGGAGAACCAGGTGAACCCCATCCTGGACTGAGGCAGCTGGAAGCTGCTGACTGGGAAGCTGAGCCTGCAGCCAATCAGAGTGCAGGCCTTTCAGAGTAGGCGGGGCTCATGGAACGGCCAGAATAGACCCTGGAGCAAGATTTGGTACAACAGACAAGCTCAAGTTCCAGGTTCCTGGGCAAGGCAAGAAACACAAGCATGGCAGATGTGGTTTCCGCAGTGGCCTCTTACTAAGTTCATATTGGATGGAGCACAGCTGCTCAACTAGAAGGAGGAGTCCAGAAACTCACAAAAGTGAACTCTTGCTAGAGACTTCCCAGGGAGTGATTCAACAACTCCTATGTGTCTTCCCGGAACACTCTCTATTTCACAGATCCTTTCGTTGTCAACTATGACAAGACAGTCGTGAAAAATGAAAATATGAGAGAAATCTAGAATGTACCAGGTGAAAGTTCCCTGTGTCCATGTACCTTTTATTTAATTAATTAATTAATTAATTAATTAATTAATTAATTAATTTAATTTCGAGACTAGGTCTCGCTATGTTGCCCAGGGAACTGCAGACTCACGTTGCCTGGGGTACCACTAACTCTAGCTATCCCCAGCCTCAGCCTCCCAGGTAGCTGGGATTACAGGCACACATCACCACGCCCAGCTATTTTTTAAGAGCCTAGGTCTCGTTATGTTGCCCCAGCGGGTCTCAAACCTGTGAACTCAAGAGATTCCTAGTCTCAAGCTCCCTTCCTAGGCTGGGATTAAAGGTATGTGCCACATTGCCCAGCCCTTAATGTTTTTTGGAAGTTTTGTAATCTAAGCAGTGTCAGGAGATCAGGAGCTCAGCTGATTAGCCACCCTGACTGCTAAGTGGAGGTGATATAGGCAAGTCCCTTCCTGTGCACCCAGGTTTATGTCATGCCCCCAAACTCAGCGTTGGTTCCTCACCTCTTTCCTTCCTGCAGGGTCAGGAACATTTGGCTTCAGCTGGGCTTCTGCATCTCCAAGGTGACTCACTTCAAAAACACAACTACTATCAGGGTGTTTCCAGAGACAGGCTGTAAGCAATGACGGTGACCCGCTTACAGCCCACGGTGGGAATTTGGTAGATGTTCTTGGACCCAAGGCTTCCATCACCACATCTAACCATCCATCCCTGTCCCCAGCAACCCCAGCCCTGTTGATCTTCTGCTATGACTTGGGCTGGATAAGAGCAAGAAGGACCTGGACCCACTGCCTGGAGTGGGGGATCATCTGACAATGCCCACCCCTGTGTCCCTTGGGTTGAGGGTAGTCTCCCTTGAGGGTGACGGCTTCCTTGCCTAAGCCCCACTGACCAGTCTTCCCTTTGGGTTGCCTCTGCTGGACTTTCCCTGTGGTCTTTACTTCCTACCTCCCATGGCAGGGTGTGGTCTCCACTCCTGAGTTCCAGCCTCCGAACCCCCAGACTAGCTTCAGGCTGGAATTCCTCCACATCAACACCACTAAGTGACCAGAAAGCCCACTTATACAAATACCATCCATTTCCAAAACTGTTGTCATAGCATCCTGCTTCTCTACTCAGATCAATTTCCAGCTTGTCACCAGCCCAAGGAGGTGAAGATCTATCCCTCTGGTCCTCAGTCCTGTACCTTGCCCTCTGCCACCCTCTGGATACAGGATTCTGAGCTGCTGGCTCTGCCCATGGTAGACAGCCCATTCTTACAGCCTGGATCTCCCCTGCCTATGGCTGTCATGGGCCCCGGCTTGCTCTCCCCTCCTGGCAGGAGTCCACTTATATCATGCAACTGAGGCTGTGTCATTGGTGACATGTTCAGCTGTCACTACTATTTCCCATGAGGCATTTAACTGTCACTCAACTTCCTAGCAGTCCTGCGAGTTTGCAGTCCCATTTGGCAATTTATTTATTGTTACTAATATTCTGTCAGAAAATAGTGATGTCCCTTTAAATATGTGATTTTTACAGGCTTCTCTGGAGAGTAACTTGTATTGGGGGGCACATTTTCCCCTAAGGAGCTCAACCCTAATTTTATCTTGAAATTGAATAGGAAAATAGGTGTGTGTCATAAGGACATGTTTCACAGGCGGCGTTTTATATCTGGAGAGTAGGTGGGCACTCACGGCAGGGAGTGAGGACATGTGTGTCATTTACTGGTCAGAGGTCCCCTTCACTCTATCCAGTTATACCTATAAAGGAATTATTTTTCTGAGCATTGGTATTTCCCCCATTGATGCAACATGGTTAATAACATTCTCTAGCTTTCCAGTACACAGACATCTGTGTCAACATCTGTATATACATGTTCATCACTGCAAGTCTAGTTCCCATCTGTCACCATACAACACTTTTGCCCATTTTACCCACCCCACTTCCCCCCTTCCATTCTGGTAAAGATTATTTTTCCCTTGTAGCCTTAAGGATTTATTTTTGTTTTGTTCTGTTCACTCATTTGTTTTGTTTCTCTATCTACCACATATGAGTATGGAGTATGGTATTTGTCTTTCTCCATCTGATTTATTTCACTTAGTATAATACCCCCTAGATCTATCCATGTTGTGACAAAAGGCAAGATTTCATCGTTTCTTGTAGTGCAGAGTAGCATTTCATTGTGTTTCTTGAGCCACAAGTGACTCCATCTTGATCCATTCATTTGTTGATAGGTATGTGCATTGACCCAGATGCTTGGATATGTATAAAGAGCTGCCTGGACAATAGGGGTGCATAGATCTCTTCAAATTAGTGTCTGTTTTCTTTGGCTAAGTAGCCAGAAGTGAGATAATGGGGTCATGTTGTATTTTTATTCTTATTTTTATATATTTTTATTCTTTATTTTTATTCTGTTATTTATTTTTATTCTTATTTTTCAGCGGAATCTCCATACTGTTTTCCATATTGGCTGTACCAATTTACTTCCTACCAATAGTGTATGAGTGTGCTCCCTTTCTATGCATTTTTGCTTATACTTTTTTCTTGTCTTTGGATAATAGCCATTATAGGTGTGAGGTGACATCTCCTTGTTGCTCTGATCTCTTTCCTTAACAGTAATAGATGATGAGCATCTTTTCAGTACTTATAGGCCATCTGTATTTCTTCTTTGTGAATCATCTATTCTAAAAATCAGGTTATTGGGGGCTTTTGATGCTGAGTTTATGACATAGATTTTGGACTTGAATCTCTTGTCTAGTATATATGGTTTGAAAATATCTTTTTCCATTTAGCAGGTTGTCTTTTCATTTTAGCAATCATCTATCTCACTCTACAGATGCTTTTTTATTTCATGTAATCCTATTTGCTTATTTTTGCTTTTGTTTTCCTGGCCACTGGAAACATCCACAAAGAAATCACTAAAGCTGATGTCAAAGAGTTTGTTCTTTATGATTTCTTTTTAGTATCTTATGGTTTCAGATTTTATATTAAAGTTTTAGTCCATTCTGAGTTAACTTTTGTGTAAGGGTGAAAATTTTTTTTTTTTAAATTTTGCATTGACTTTAGTTTTCCCACCTCCACTTATTGAACAAATTTTCTGTATTCCATTTTATGCTTTTAGCTCCTTTGTTCATGTAGTATGCATATTTTTCTGACCTTTCAATTCTGTTCCATTGATCAGTGTGCTTACTTTTGTTCCAAAATACCACACTGTTTTGATTATTTTGCTTTCTAGTATAGTTTGAAGTTAGGAAGTATGCTAACTTCATTCATTTTTTCCACAAGTGCTTTGGCTATTTGAAGTCTTTTATATAGTTCTATGTTAATTTCATGATTTTTTGTTCTATTTCTGTGGAGAATGCCATGGGGATTTAGAAAGTGATTGCATTAAATCTGTATATTGTTTTAAGTAGTACGATCATATCAACAGTGTAAATTCTTCTGATCCATTAATACAGAATATCTTTCTGGTATATTCTTCAATTACTTTCAGTGACATCTCAGTTTTCACTGTACAGGTCTTTCCCTTCCTTACTAAATTTATTCTTGTTTGATTCATTTGTAAATGAGACTGTTTCCTTAATTTTTCTTTCTGGTGGCTCATTGCTTGCATATAGAAAAATAACCAATTTTTGTATACTGATTTTGTAGACTATTACTTTACTGTCTCTGTGAGTTATTTATAATAGCTTTTTCATGAAGTTTTGTTGGTTTTCTATGTATAAAATCATGTTTTCAAAAATCAAATAATGATACTTTTACTTCTTCCCTCCCTTATTTGGATGACTTATATTTCTCCTTTTGATCTAGTTGCTCTGCTTAGGGATTCCAAAGCTAATTGAATAGCAGTAGTGATCAAGGATAGATCCTGATCTTGTTCTTTTTTTATTTTTCTAATTTTATTTTTGGATATTTTACAATATATGATTGTATAATTGCTGATCCCCATGGGAATACCCCCCCCACACACACACACACACCACATCCCCCCTGGTCACTTTGCCTCTTTTCTTTTTGTTGTTTGTCCATGTTTAGCCCTTTAACCTTTTTTTTCCTTTTTTTCTTTTTCTGGATCCATTTCCTCATCCTTGATGAGGGTGCGATTTTCCTGGACTTGGTAGAGCTGCTGTTTATCATTCCTGTACTACTTTTGGAGCACCTTTGGCTTGTATGATTGTTTATTGTTTCTTGGTGGGTCTCATCTCCACAGTTTGTGCCACATTTTGTTGCTCCTTCAGTCATGCTTCGGGTCTTTGGCTTTGGGGGCTTGACTCCAGCGCTATGTTTTGGAAGAGCAGATCCTCCAAGGGACAGCCCTCAGCTGATGGTAGGTTTCCTCTGTTAGGGCTTTGCTGTGGGGCCAATGCCATTCAGCAAGCCTCTTTTTTTTTTTTTTTTTTTTGAGACTAGGTCTAGCTATTTTAGCCTGTGGGACCTCAGGCTACCGTTGCCTGTGGTACCAAAGACACAAGCAATCCCCACCCTCAGTTTCCCAGGTAGCTGGGATTACAGGCGTGCACCACCATGCCCAACTATTTTTT